>JAANQP010000128.1:0-72063 GCA_011320165.1 Fusarium protoensiforme
GCCGTAGGCGCGGGTCGCTTTCGCTGCCGACCAGGCTGGGCAGGAGTCGGGGTGGGAGCCTGCTGAGGCGGCGGGGGACCGTTGGGCGGTTGTTGAGGAACGTTCATGGGAGGTTGAACGGGGGCAGGATGATGTTGCTGCGGCGGAGGTGCCATGTTTGGCTGGGGAGCGCCGTAGGAAAACTCCATGCGCTCGTTCCGGCGGGACATGTCCTGCGGGTACGACGGGTGATTACTGTGAAGATACGCTGATTAGCGCTGTTGCTTCTCGTCGGATGACATTGCTGTGGTCATAATTCGGCATGATGATGGCCAACGAAAGAACAACCCTCCCGGTCACTCCAGGAACGAGGGCAAGTAGCCCAGTTAATGCGAGCACATAGATAGCCGGGGGGTTAAACCACAAAATAAGTGGTGATACGCAGCTTGCAGACGTCCCCCAGGGCGATGCCAATATGAAAATACCCCGTGGCATAGCCGAAACTGCGCCGTGTAGCAGAGGCCATGCCCGAGGTCATGCTCGGCGATGTACAAGAAGTATGAGAATCAAAGGATGTACTCACTGGATTCCATCGGGTGGATGGGTGGTGGAATTGGAGTAAACATAATCTGGCATAGGGCCAACCTGCCACTGCTGCATGTTCTAAAGGCGATGACAAGATCAGCATCAAAGATCCACAAGAGTGTTCGATTAAAAGGACGAAATGATGATGAACCAGAGCCGGGCGACGAGAGGCCAACACAACCGCAGGTACAACTGTTGGAGTCAAGTCATGATGGTCACCAGGGGCCGGAATGACTGGTCAGTCATATGCAGGCGTGGGTCTGCAACACGCGCAAGCTGTGTGGTGACGCGACCGGGGTCTTGAGGCTTGAGCTGTGCTCTCAATCCCGCGATACAGTCATGGCCCGTAAGTCACTTGCTATGCGACGGGCCGTCATAAGAAATGTCTCTTGCTTCTTCTGAGATGAGAGGCATTGCGCTCATCAGGAATCATGAGGGCCAGGCCTCTCTCCCACATATGACGCGACCGCGTCAAAACGCGAAAGAAGCAATCAAGGAACGAACCAGATATCGCGTCATTGAACATGAGGGAAAACTGTACTTACGGGCAAATTTTTGAAATAGTCCGAGGGAATAAAGACGGGTGCCAAGGCGTGAACTGTTTGACAACAACCGGGGCAAGTAACGCACACCGGATTGCTAGGACAAGACAGATACACGAGTAGAGGGTGTTCGCGTGTTTGAGAAGTTCTCTGCCAGATGGGAACTAGTGATGTGTGGGCGAGGGTAGGGTCGAAATCTGGTTGGTAAGAAGAGGGATGTGGTGTGGTGGAATGCTGCCCGGGTTTTGTGTCCGCGCAAATGTCAACAGCTTGTTACCGCGATGGCTCTTGAAAAAAAGTGTGATTAATCTCTGCGAAGGCTGCGCTTGTTTCGTTGGGGTTAGTACAGTTCAAAGGTTGGTGAGAATTGAACCTTCCACAGGTTTCGGCACAATGCATGGCTGGGAAGAACGTGTTTGCAACGGGCGCGGTCAGATGCCGTGCTGCCTCCACGCGCCGAGGTGAAATGGGGAAGCAGACCGAAGCCCCGGTTCTTTTTGGTGGTTGGGATGAGTCTGGGCTGGGACTGAGGTAATGAACAAGTCAAGTTCGAAGCCGAAGCTCAAAAGTACATTATGAATGTGAAGTGCAGGTGTGTGAGGGTGTTGTGTGTACATCAAGGGTCGATGGGGTGCGAGTAAAGTTGCGGGTGAGCAAAGGGCATATTCATGTGGTTGGGTGACCAGACTAAGCCCCGGTGAAGCTCACTCCCGAAGCTCAACTCGGCATCAACGGAAGACAAGACGCGCAGAAAAAAAACGTGTGCAAATGATAGTGATCATGGTTTGAAGACGCGGTAATAGCCAAGTGCGATGATTACAAGGACAAATGTAGAATAAAGGCTTACCTGGGACACACAAAAGGTCACAGGGGAATGCGACAGGAGCGCCTATTCTGGCGGCGATGGTGACGACAGAAGGTGTCGTGACCCAGAGCTTGATGGAGTTTTGGTTGCAGAGGCAACAGGTGCAGCAACGAGCAGGGCAAGATGCAGTGGATCCGCCGAGCGAGGATGAAGTTTGAGGTTTCGGGCAACGTGTAAAGGGAAGTACAATCGATACCTCGCATCCGTCGGTAGGATCGAGGATGAAGGTGGACAGGCAAAAAGAGGCCTGGGAGAGCGACGATGGACGGTACCTCGAGGCAAAGTAACTCGGGCAGGACCTGGGAAGTCGCTGGGACCTGGGGGAGGGGAAGGTGGTCGATGTTTTGGACTGGCTCGCCCTTTTTTTGGTGGAAAGGGGAGAAATGGGGGAATGGATTTTTGGGCACAGCGCGACTGAAGGCTACTGACCCTTGGGAAAAGTGGGGCCACTGTGATTCGAGGCGGTGGGGCATACTGTCTGGTGGGATATCGACACTGTGCGATCAGGCAGTTTTTGGGAGCGGAAGACAGTGCTTCTATGACTCAGCGGGTCCGCCTCCTGCACGGGCCTTGATGCAATCCTGCGCCCTGGGAAACAACTTGGACCAAGAGAAAACAAGTACTGGCAGGTACGTGCCCTTCGTACCTGCTGTACCCCGTCACGTTCTCACCTCTGTTTGGCTTACGCGCGTCTACCCCCGCCTTGCAAATTCCCAAGCCACTATGGGGTCAAGTCAAGCCTCAAAAAGGTTGTTTGCTTGTTTCGTGAGAGGGCGTTTGTTTGACTGATTATTCGAGTAGTAATATGGCCAGCGTTACTTCCAAATTGTTTGTTTGTCGTGGAATATTTGCCGGGAGAGTTATGCGAGGCCTCTTGGCTTGATGAGCCCGAGGTTGCGTTGAATCAGCGGCCTCCGCCACTTTCATCGGCGGGATGCTCGGTTCACCTTCGCTGACTGGCTGACCGGTGCTGCAAAAATCATCATGATTCTCAGCAGATTGGTCGCCCGATCAGGCGAGATTTGCCAGTCAGAGAGCAGAGAATAGTTGATACCCGGGCCTAGTGTCCAGGGTACGTGCCGGGGTTCATGGGATTCCATGTTGAGGCAGCTCGTGACCCGTGATCTGTTCGGCCTGTTCCTTACCGCCGGCTAGCATCTCAAAGAAAAGCTTGTTGTGATCACGACTTGGATAAAATTCTTCAGCCGTTTCGTCTCTTATCTCGTCAAAACAACTCTCGCGTCATCCATGGCGCGAATCGTCTCGCATCACACCTGCTCCAGCAGCTGGCTGATAGCCTATCGCGAGTGGCTCGCACGAATTCGGTTGTCGACGAATGGCAGGTGATGATCCCCGCTCGGCTCGGCTCTCGATGAGCCTCTGCGTTTTCCAGTCACGTACAATTGGCACATTTGGTCATCCAGATGTCGTCCCTTTTAGCCTGTAGATGCCCGGTACGTGCCTCGAAGAGACGGACCAGGCTCAGAGCCGCATATCGCAGGAGGATGGATCTGCCCGGATTCTCCACCCAGCGTCCCAGTCGGCGAGGGATGAGGTACAACGGGTACCCGGCAATCTGGACGCGTCTCGAGCTAAGATCGTGACATTCAACCCGTGTACCTCTCAAGTCTCTCCCTCCTCGGGACTGGGGCCGACACTCCCAACTCCCATACGACGTCGATGGCATTCTGCATTGAATTCTGATACTTCTAAGCTTGTATTCCTGCGTTTGCGGCTTAATTCATTGAAAGTGGCCGATTACTCAGTCGTTTCTTTCTCCAAATGACCAGTCATCCCCGCACACGCCAAATCTTACTTTTCCTCTCCATTCATCCCAATACCACGATCTATCTACTCTTACCGACACAACCTCATCAACAATGTCTATATTTCCAACAGGTTATTTCACGCTCGGCCTTTATACCGTGAACGCCGTCTCGCATAAACCATAACCAGCGTCATCCCGCGTAAAGGTTGGGCGAAAATATCTTGGGCTGCCATCGTCGAGCACGTGTCTAGGGTAACTTCAGCCTCTGAGTGCCCATTGTCAGAAATCATTTTCAAAAGCAAAGGCAGCTGTCAACCCTAACCTAACTCAAGATGCTCTAGGACAAGGCCAACACGACCAGCTTCGACTGCTATGGCGATCCGGCATCCAGCTCCCTCGTCTCCTCCACCTTCTCTCGCCGGAGTGCCGATCCCCGCTTCGAAACACGCTTGTCATCCACATGGTCTGATGTCCCACGTCAACATGTGCAGAAGCACGGGGCACTCTCCATCGAAACATAACAAACCCACATGCCTTAATATATCGGGGAAATAGATTCCGAGCACCAAGGCATCAGGTTCACCTATACGAGGAGATTGTAAGCCCGGTACGAAGACCCCGAGACCACTTCCAACAAGCTGCAAGTTTCGAAACTCGCCGACCCCGTGAGTCGTGGGATGAAACCACCCTGGTCGCAGAACTAGCTGCCAATGGGGACGACTACAACCTCTTTGCTGTCATAGGGCCAAGCGATGCGACCCTGCCGGTAGTATAACGATGGGTACGGGGACTTAAGGCTGGGCTTAAAAGAATCTCAAACAACTCAATGGTGTTTCATGCCACCACGGAAGCGGCTATCGCAGAGTATCCATTGGAACATCGGCCCTACGCATTATCGACTGCGGTTTGAGCGAGTGAAACACAGATTGACGAACCAGACTCGGGTAGACTCGATGCCGGAGCATGCGGTATGGATAGAGGGTTACATGCCCTTGGCATGACAGTCACCGCCACACAACGGCGAGCCCGAGGCTACCAGTTGGCCAGCCACTCCGCAGTTGTCAACAAACAACTCCTTCGCTAAGCCAACACTTGAAAGCTGTCAGTTTCAACTGTAGGCCGGCGCGCCCAAGGGACTCCTGAAACACCACGGGGGCAGATCACCAACTTTGCAAACACTCACGATGGCGTCTTATAGCCCTCCTTCCAAGTAGTTCAGATGAACTCGACTTGAAGCTCGAAGCGAGGTTACAGAAACATCTACATTGAAACTGTGGTGCCTCCAAACATTTCCCCAGCCTCGGCATCTCATCTGGTAGTTTCAGATCTCTGCACGTTTGATCGCTGCTTCAGACCTCACACAGGAACTACAGCTATCCGGATTCACTGCGCCTCCTGTCAGGTTCGGCACAGCCGCATCCGAGTTTCGGAATTCCTGCCATCCGAAGGTCGACGGTGTGTTTCTCCCCAACATTACCGTGTAAGACCTCCGTGTCAGAAACCTGAGGGCATTCAGAGTTTTGCTTGGCGCCACAGCAACTCTGTGAGAGCGGCCGACCCAGGACCAATAGTTGCAGCTAGTGCATCTTATACAGGAGCTATATGCATGGGTTGCAGGACGAAGATCTCTAGCCAGGGGAGATCAAGCTACATCAACACCTTGTTACATGGTCCCCTTCACCGCTGTACGGTCGCTGTCCTCCCTTGCCATCGTAGTGTTTTCGCCAACCGGGGCTCTAAGAATAGATAGATGAGTGCCCGGGTTTACGAATTACGTCGCCATCGAATCAAGAACCGTCAGGTGCCGGACAGAAGGCGTCTCGTCTCGCTTCGGCGCCAGCGTTTCCTCCATGTTTCTCCGTCTCTCTCTTGCCTCTGGGGGAATATGTTTCCATGGTCGATAGCACATGCTCTTCCCCTGACCATGCACGGTACATCCTCCACTTCCCCTTGACCATGCCGCGGACCAGCAACCCCAAAGGGAATCGAGTCGAAGCTGTCGAAGCTGAGAGTGGACATGTCGATGGAGCAAGACATCGTATCCCAAGGTTTGGCGAGAAGACGTCCCCAGAGCCAAGGCTGGCTGGATTGGCCTTTTGGCTACAAGAGACGTTGGCATCCACCCAATCATCACAGGGGCCCCACGGCCTGCAAAACGGTCTTGTCTTTTGGACTGATCCCTGATACTGAGGTGAAATTACGCCAGTGCGTTAGTGGGTTTCAAGGGGGGATCCCTGACCCTGGGGGGCACAGCGGAAGCTAAGGAAGCGGCGAAAGGTTAGTTAGCAGTTGAAGTGGGCCGGGTGTTGTATGCGAAACAGACGGACAGTTGAGAGAGAGACGGGATGAAAAAGTTGAAGAGGCTGCCAATTAGAGGGTAATGAATGGCTTGACGAGCGAAGACGGGGGAAGGGAAAGGGGTGGTTGTGGTTGGGAGATGGAGAAAGCTGAGCCTCAACTCATGACTCCCTCTCTCACGACATTAGAGAGAGAGGCGCAAGCAAACCGTATTGAAATTAGACAGGCGCTTGCTGTCCCGCAGCAGTTATGAATGGAGGCATGATGCATCTGGTATGTGCGCATCATCACAAGTGCGCGTGTCGTTTGGACGGCATATCTTGCGCCCACCTATCACGAAGAGCCCTGGACGACAAGGTTACCCGCCCAGCACCAACATACAAGACCCGTCTCAGCCGAGCCGAGGAAACAAGTCGACGAAGGAAGCACTGTTTCGATGGAACCACCTCAAACCAAACAGTTGGGTCCTGGTTCATGGGGGGGTCCCTTTCATCCCTTGATGCTACTGTGCCGTGTGCTTCTCGCATCAAGCTCGCAAGCGGCTGCGACGCTGGATTCCTGCTGAGATGCTAGAGAAACTAGCGACCTTGGATCGCGTTTATCTCCAACGCCCGGGCCCAGATAGGCTCATGAACTACTGTAGGTACGAGCCCGTCGGGGTGGCTTAGGGGAGTCACGGTCCTCAAGAGGATCCCTGAGGCGGGTGCCCCGTTTCTCGCTGATGTGCCAAACCACGAGGTGCAAACCCAAAAGGCTATCCGATAGCGAGCACCCCTTGCCTGGGGGCTGATGGCCAAGAGAGGCTCGTTGGATGCAGGTTGTTATTGTTATTGTTGTTGTTGTGCTGTGTTGTGCGTACATACAGCAACAGCAAGGCTACTACAGTATAGCACATATTACCGCGCGAGCGAGCGCGTACCTGAAGCTGAGGTGGGTGCAACACCACCACCCCCGCCCGTCAAAGAGGGCGGCTGTCAGGCACAGGCACAGGAACAGGAACAGGAACGGGAGCCGGGGGGCTCCTAATGCAGATGACGGAACTTCTGGCACGATGGTCCAACGGCTGACGGTGGCCCCTCTCTTGTGAGATCGGATGCCAAGGAAAGGAGACAGAAAGAGCCTCGCACAGCACAGGCCTGTTGAGAGAGAAGCAGTTGATTCGAGTTGAATGGGTTCGTGGCTGTCGAGTCTGTCTGACTCTCTCCAGTTGTCTGCTGTACGAGGTGGTAATGGGGGACCAGGGGTGGGACGAAACTTTGATTGAGGCGGGACGCTACGAGCGGTGGTGACCGTTTTGCCGGGCAAGGGTTGTCGAGGAACAAATCTGGGCCCTACTACGTACTCTGCTCTACTGCAAAAAAAGAGAACGATGGCGTTGGGAGGGGATGGACGGCGGGATGGAGCTCGCTTGGGGCGTGTTTGCGGTTGCGGTGGATGGTTCGCTTCCGATTCCTGTTTGGATAGATCTCACCGGGGGCGTGGGAGAGCCAATGTCATCGGTGGCGTTTCTTGTGTGTCGTCTGTCTGTCTCCAAGACACACCGTGGGTATTAGTTTTGTTTCTCAGCGTCTCTCCCAGCGTCTACTGTTACAGAAGAGTAGCGGTCTTTGGCAATGCCGTGTTTAAGCTGTCTGCAGCTCCTTGGCTAGCAGATGCCCCGGTGGTTTTGGAACCCAGACGGCAAGCGTTAGATGGGCGAAATCTGTCACAAGTTTCCCATGACGGGCCATGTTTTGCTTTCTTGCAGCACAATGCCTTCAAGCCTGGCCAACCCCCCTGTCGTTGTGGCCTGGAACCTCCTCCTCTCACAAGATGTGACGGGGTACCCCTGGCCCTGGTCCGAACCATCACCACCGTCGTGGCCGTTGCAATCTGCCCCCCCGAGGAGACCACTTTTATTGTTGCTTTGCCGTCGGGCAGTTAGTAAGACGCGGCGTGCATACGTGAAGGTACCTGGCTAGGCTAGGTTCTGTAGTTGATTGATTAAGGTGCAAGGGCATACAGACAGGTACGGTACTGTATCTGGAGTACGGCTGGTCTGTGTGGGCTGCAAGGAAGGAAGGAACGAAGCAAGCGATTATTATTACACCACTTGCCCCTCCCATCTATTTACTTCCTTCCTTCTCTTCTTCCTTCTTCACCTGGGTTGTCATCCTCTATCCATCAACGTTTTTTCTTTCTTCTCTTCTTGTTCTCTTTTACGAGAAACGCTGTTGCGTCTCTTCTCTTCTCCGAACTTGGCTCTTTGGCAGCTAGTCCCATCACGCTCATTATCACCAATCTCGGACCAACTGGTTTGGCTGCTGACACTCCTTTGACAACGGTATAACACCAACGACCAAAACCGACACTTTCGGTTTTTCTACTTCACACCATTTTTATATCACCACATACTCCGACCTGTTCCTTGGCTGAACAGTTTCGATTCTTGGATTCTTCCGGTGTCTGTATTCTTTTTTTCGAGTGGAATAATCTCGCGGGTTTTTACACAGCACATCCGGCATTTCCTTCCTTACCTCGTCGAACGATTTGCGATCGCTTCGAGTATCTCTCCCTCTGCGTGGTCGAACCATACAACACGGCTGGCCTTCTATATCAAGATTCTTTTCAGCAACGCCTTCGATTCTTGAAGAACCAAGCGACGACTTTTTTCATCCACTTCTATTTTTAACGATACCCCATTTGCGGATTCTTGAGGAACAACCACTCATTCAGCAACGGAACCACCTTCGAGCTCAGGCATGCCTTCTCAGCAGATAGCTCAGGCCGCTGCGCCTTACATCCCCTCGCGGGATTCCATGGACCGCCACGATTACGGCGTCACAAAGAGCCGCAAGGCTTCGTCGACTGGCGGTGGACGTGCTTGGAGTGATGAGGAGGTGAGATGAAGCCAACTATAGTTGACTTGTATCAGCTGCTAACACAAGACGCAGGAGGCATATCTTATCCAGACCCGTCTTCAGAAGATGCCCTACAAGTACATTGCTGCCCACCTCAAAAAGACTGAACTGGCGTGCCGGCTTCACTACCACCAGCTTTCTCATGGCAGCAACCGACGCAACAAGCGTGCCGCCTCCGTCTCATCATCCGGAGCCTCCATCGACCACTCACCCGCTGTGCAAGTGAGCACTGCGAGCCCAGCCCGGGAGAGCGTCTCCCGCTCAGCTTCCCCTCCCGGTAGCTCTCGCAGCTATAGCCCTCCTCCTTGCAATATCAGCGGCGCCCTCCACGGCAACCACATCCAACTTCCCAGCATTGTCGGCCCTGGCGAGGTACCAAGGCTGCCCTCCATCCTGCCCAAGCCCACCGGCATGCCTCTCCCGCCTCCCGTCTCGACATATGCCTCCCCGGCCACCGAAGCCCCCGTGCCGATGCCTGCCCCCTTCCACCGCGCAGCTTCGCATCACCGAACAACACCTCCTCTCCGCCTCGACTGCTCTGGCATTCCCTCTGCGCCCGCTCATACAGCTGCCCACGTTGACCTCTCCCGCCTTCACGCCATCTACTCTGCTCACCGCGCATCGTTCTGGACAACAATCGCCAACGAGTATGGTCCCAATGTCTCCCCAACTCTGCTGGAGCAGGCTTGGAAGACGGGCACCTGCTGCAGCCCCTCGTCCATTACGCCAATCACTCCCATCTCCAGCCCGGGCAACGCTGAGAAGGAGGCGCAGAGCCAGAACCAGTCCAAGGGCCAGGACAAGACACGCATCTCGTCGATCCTCGGCATCGACGCCGACCCCAGAACCGCCCGGGATCGGGATATGGTCAGGCGGCTGGAAGAAGAGCGATTTGGCATGATGCAAATAGCTCACTAAGCGCTACGATGACTGATGTCTGCATGATCCTCATCTCGGGGCAGGTAATAAGAATGAGGAGGGGGTGAAGACACATACGGCTGTCTTCTCCCCTATGTATCATATACGCCTCTTGCTTTTCGCATTTCGTTTCTCACTCATGGCATGGTTGCTCTCTCATACTCTGAGAGTCACACTCAAACGACACGGCACATCTGCCATCTATTCCGCCGTCTACATGGCGGGCGGAACATGGGCATTCCACTTGGGCCCGCACTCATTTCACGAAACTCAAAACACTTCCCTTCATTTTTATGCACTGCCTTTCTCTCTTATCACTTTTCTTATGAACCAAGTACTTATTGTCTAGTGGGTGGGATTCCAATCTCATGAGGTGGGATACAAAAAGGAGGTTTGACACACGGCATCTGCTACACGACATGAAGAGCAGATGCCGCGGATGGGGGAGGAGAAAGCCTTCCTTTTACAGCCCTTTTCTTCCGTCCTTTTGCTTGAAGTACAGAACCAGATCCCTGCGGTGGAGGGTCTAGGATCACCTTTGTTTTACATTGTGTTGTCTGCGCGTTTTTTTACCACCCGTTTTCTGGCCTTGTTTCTCAGCAATCTTCTCCTTACATGTACAGTCCGATCTTTGTTTCTTGTTAAGGACTGATGAAATTACGGTGATGAAAACGCCAATGCTCTAGCGCTCGGCCTCGCTATTATTCTTTGCTGGGCGGAGGGAGGGGGTTTGTGGGGGAGCGAGATAGATGGATTTACCCTGCTCAGTGGTGAAAGCTGGGCAGGGCTATAATTTTACTGATCTTGTTCTCCATTTTGTCGGTATCTACTATGTGATGTCTGTCATGTGATGTGACGTGAAATGATGTGATGTAGAGCCAAGGTGAAACTGGATCGGCGTACATGAAAGCGAGTGGGAGGGGATTGTTTGAGGTTGCTCGAGGTGGTGATAGGTCTGGGCAGGCAGTTGTGCGATGTGCAGTAGAGTAGAGTCGATATGGTTTGCTCGCATCAGAAGTATGGATTTGTAGTGGAAGAGGATGATCATCTATGCCTTACCATGAATGAGTTGTACATACCAGACGGGGACCGGGTCAATATGCAGCGAGCAGGATGAGGCTGCATGAATGGAACCAGATGGCACCTGTCTATCTGACGTGACGGACCACTCTGATGGCGGACACTAGAGTGGTACTAGCGGGCGTCTTGCATCTCACGAATGCATCTCTGCTATCTTGAAAAGCTCCATGATGATTGCTGCATTAATTGACAGCTCTCCTCCCTGCAATCTCCTTTTTTTCCCTACCGTCCATGCACGCAACACGGATAGATGCGTCGTTTCCAATTAATATACATGAGACAGCCGATCATTTACAAAACGAAACAAGAGAAAAAAACGTCAGCAGCATGACCAAATCTCGGGTCGGGATTCCCGTGTTTGGGAGGGAGTGGCCGTTGGGGAATTGGATTCCGAGGTTCGGGGCCGGGGCCGGGACATTCGGGAGGGGGGCTCCGCTGGCCGGCGGGAGTTTTGATGCCGAACAAGGTATCCGTAATTGTCACCATCTGGGACACGTGCATATTCCGCTGGCGACATTTTGAGGCCGGCCATGGCCATGGGAGGAGAAGGATTTCCGTCTAGACTATCAACTACTACTGTACTCTCAAAGAACCCCCTCTTTTCCCCCCTCATTCTCGCGTGTGCTAACGTTTTATCCCTGTCCTTTAGAAGCTGAAGATGGAGACACAAACTTTAGCAAGTCCCCAGTTCTTTAACTGTAAAGCCAGTGACCTTGCCTCTGCGGCCAGGGTAATTGCTAAGCCGACGGCTGGTATTCGATGAGGACTGGTGGCGGGTGGGGATTTGGGGGATCGTGAAGACGGAGGAACGAATGGGTTAGGTACATCCATTGGCCCCCTTTTGCCTCTATCTCTTTTGTCGTTTCACAAAGACTTGATATCTTTTCCTTTCATGGTTCGATACCTTGATGAACCGTTTCTACCCTATCTGGTGTTCCCCCAGAATTGTGAGAAGAGACATACGAACTCACAAGGCAAAAAAAAGAAGGCTTTCTTTGTTCTCCACAGGGTGATGATATCAGCACCTAATAGACTACTACTACATGCCCCCGAGCCCATTTTCTGCTTAGCCACCTTGTACTTGGGTTCAAACCACAAGGCAAGTTTTTACTTTTCCATTGGCAGCTAAAAAGGTCGGAAATGCACACGCCCGCCTTTTAAACAAGACTGTTCGTCTTCACTTGAACCTCCGCTTGCCGGCAGAAAAAGACCACGCCAACGACGCACGTCAGTCGCACACTCACACCACAATTTTTCAAAATTTCTCTCTCTTTCTTTCTCCCCTCCCTTTCGTCATTTGCTCATTCAGGACCTGTCACCTTGTTGTCCGTGGCTGACGGAATCTTTTTTACTTGCAACGTCTGTGTCACCCATCCATCCATCACTCACGCCCTCCCTCCGACATCGCAAAAACACACACTTTTTTTGCATTATATCTAACCACCGACAACTTCAGCCGCACACACCGTGAAAAACATTTGAACTCTTTTATTATCTTGCCTAGTTTATTTATTTGTTTTGTTTATTCTCTTATTAAAAACATCAACAATGGCGGACAAGCAAACTACCGACGTCAGCCCCGTCCCCACCCACGATCCCAAACAGTCCAGCGACTACATCCCCTTCCCTTGCTTGCCCCCCGGAGGACCTCTCAACCGCTGGTCCACAAAGGTCACTCGGGAGCATGACTATCCCGGAGCTCAGGTATAGCTTTCAATTGGTGTTTACCTCTAGAAGCCCCCGGCTGAAGCCGTCTAGGCCATGCTCTACGGAGCCGGCGTCCCCAACAGGGACAAGATGAAGAACGCGCCCCAGGTCGGCATCGCGACCGTCTGGTGGCAGGGCAACCCTTGCAAGTGAGTCTCTGATACTTCAAGATTAAAATATCTAGCCATTGGCGTTTTTCGACCCTGTTAACCTTGGTTTGTCACAGTACTCATCGTGAGTGAGATGGAAAAGCCAACAGCTTCACCTCGGCAAAGGTGCACTTACACAAAAACCTAGTTCTTGACCTCGGTCAGATCGTCAAGACGGCCGTGGAGAGGGAGGGCATGCTCGGATGGCAGTTCAACACCATCGGCGTGTCAGACGCCATCACCATGGGCGGTGAAGGTGAGTTCAAGGGTCATCGACTCTCATAGGAACCAGTAGGCTCAGATGCTCCTAGGCATGCGCTTCTCCCTCCAGACCCGGGAGATCATCGCCGACTCGATCGAGTCCGTCACCTGCGCCCAGCACCACGACGCCAACATCTCCATCCCCGGCTGTGACAAGAACATGCCCGGGACCGTCATGGCCGCCGCCCGCCACAACCGGCCCTTCATCATGATCTACGGCGGCACCATCCGCAAGGGCCACTCCAACCTCCTCGAGAAGCCCATCAACATCAGCACCTGCTACGAGGCTCAGGGCGCCTTCACCTATGGCCGCCTCCACGCAAAGACGGACCCCGGCGCTCCCGGCCGTAACAGCTCTGATGTTATGGATGACATTGAGAAGCATGCCTGTCCTGGAGCTGGTGCCTGTGGTGGTATGTACACGGCAAACACCATGGCTACCGCCATCGAGGCCATGGGTCTTACACTCCCTGGATCGTCTTCGTATCCCGCCGAGTCTCCCGAGAAGCGACGCGAGTGTGAGCGCGCTGCTCAGGTTATCCGAACTACTATGGAGAAGGATCTCCGTCCCCGCGACATCATGACTCGGGCCTCGTTCGAAAACGCCCTCGTGCTGACCATGATCCTCGGCGGTTCTACCAACGGCGTGCTTCACTTCCTCGCCATGGCCAACACCGCCGGCGTTCCCCTGACCCTCGACGACGTCCAGCGCGCCAGCGACCGCACCCCTTTCCTCGCGGACCTCGCCCCCAGCGGCAAGTACTACATGGAGGACCTCTACAACGTGGGCGGCACACCCTCCGTCATCAAGATGCTCGTCGCCCGCGGCGTCCTCGACGGCAGCATCATGACCATCACCGGCAAGACCCTCGCCGAGAACGTGGCCGACTGGCCCAGCCTGGAACCTGGCCAGGACATCATCCGTCCCCTCGAGGACCCCATCAAGGCCAGCGGCCACATCCGCATCCTCCGCGGCAACTTTGCCCCCGGCGGCGCCGTCGCCAAGATCACGGGTAAGGAGGGCCTCTCCTTCACCGGCAAGGCGCGCGTCTTCGACAGCGAAAAGGAGCTCTCCGCCGCGCTGGCAAACAGCGAGATCAAGCGCGACGACGGAAACCTGGTGGTCATTGTGCGGTACGAGGGACCCAAGGGTGGCCCTGGCATGCCCGAGCAGCTCAAGGCTTCCGCGGCCATCATGGGCGCGGGGCTGTCGAACCTGGCCCTCGTGACGGACGGCCGATACAGCGGAGCCTCGCACGGCTTTATCGTGGGCCACGTGGTGCCCGAGGCCATGGTGGGAGGACCGATCGCCCTCGTCAAGGACGGCGACGTCATGACGATCGATGCCGTGAGGAACCGCATCGACGTCGACATCACCGACGCTGAGATGGAGAAGCGGAGGAGCGAGTGGAAGGCCCCCGAGCCGAGGGTGAGAAGAGGTGTCTTGGCCAAGTACGCCAAGTTGGTTGGAGACGCCAGCCACGGCGCCGTTACGGATCAGTGGTAGAACTGATACGATACACACACACACACACACACACACACGACGAGAATGAATGTTTGATGTTTATATATGTAGTCATGTACTTTGGGTTATGGATTGGGTAGGATATCTGGAAAACAAAAAAACTGAATGAGAAAATGAACATTACTCTGGCTAAACCTGTTCCCCCTGAGTCGAGAACACTAACATGCAACTATGAACGACTGCGACTGCTTGGTAATGGATATATACACGACAGACGACCTCGACTCTATTATTGAAAACGACAAACTCATCCAAGACTATTTCAAAAACCCCCCAGCAAAACGAACGAAGGGTATCGCGCAGACAGACATCAACACACTTCTCCTTCTCTCTCGTCTCCCCCATGACAAATGCATCTTCACCCATGCTTCTTCGTATGCAAAGCCTCCTGAAATCATATACGCAACTCTGGCCATCACTCTCTACCCAAGAGGTGCACCCATTACCATGCTATCTCCCTCCAATGCGATTCTGCATCTTGACCTCTAGCGCCCCCAAATATCTGTGACGCCCGATGGCTCTCTGGCGGGCTCTAGTCGCCCAGCGGCATGCCCTCGAGCTCATCCAGTAACCTCCGCCAGTTGTCGGCGAGCATCTCGGCATACTTAACTCGCTCGCCCGCCCAGTCCTGGTTCCATCGGCTGACGTGATACTGCGTTGACTGGAACGTGAGGAGCTCGTCGCGGAGGCACTCCTTGACAAAGATGGATCGGTTATGTTGTTGAACAATAGACTCCTTGTCCTATATAGCGTGTTAGTGGTAGTGGCAGAAATGGGATAACCGTCCAACTTGCCTTGATAATGCTCTCTGCTATCCGATCAATCTCTCCCGCCTTGACCGTACCCTCCGGCTTCGACCTCAAGTTGGTGAGTTTGGCTTCGTTGGTCTGAATCCTCCTCTCCAGGTAGGGAATGTTGTCCTTGTCCAGTCGTTCCCGTCGGTCAAACATCTCACGCACGCTCACAAGAGCGTCTCGCTGGCGCTTCAGGTCCTCCAGTACACCCTCGTCCCAGCCTCGGCTTTCATCCTCCATCAATGCCTGGCACGTCCGTAGATGCTTGCTCATGGCGACCAGCCCATCATTGAGGAGAGGAACTTCGTTGGTATCGGTTGCGTACGTATCCCCTGATACCTCAGTTAGAGATGCCAGGGACAAGGCGATTCGGGCGTGGTCAGCAGCAACACCTTCGGCCCTCTTGACGAGGCGATCCATAATGTTGCAGACGTTGATGTATAGCTCCGCCGACCTCTTGACACCTGCCCGGGTTCGCACAAATAGCTCCTCCAGCGTGGGTGGCAACGAGTCCTCGAGACCTGGAGGCAATGCTCGGTCGGTAAATTCGTCTTGAACGGAGATGGTAGCTTGCTTTCGCCAAACAGACAACTCCTGATCCTTATATTAGCTTCAGCAGAAAGCTAAACACGTCGAGGATTCGTCAACTTACTGTAGGGACCGTCAAGAACATGACGACTAGTTGCTCCTGGCTCAAGATGGGATGTCGGACAAGAGCATTCAAGAACCTTGCCAGACCTCTTCTTCGCTTCTCAATAAAGGCGCCGTCATTTGAAAGATGACTTCCATTTACACCCACCCGCTTGGGCGGTAGGAGAGGCAATACCCGGAAAGGGTACCTCTTGTGTAGACAATCAAGTAGCCAGACAAAGTCACTGTATCGACGAACGACCTTGCTGCCGCGTCGCAGACTAGAGACTTCATAGTTATGGTGTTGGAACATGAACATGCCCTCCTTCTCTGGCATGAGAACAACAACGACATTCTCCTCCAAGCTGTAGCCAGTCCTGCCGCTGCTCGTATGATGCGGAAGGCCTGGGGGACCCTGCGTACTGGGCGTAGGATCGGGCGCGGTGCCAAAAGGATTTTGGACGGGTCCAGCTGGGGATTCACCGAAGCCGCCTACACCAGTGTTGTGTCCATCGAAATATCCCCAGCCGCTAGGCGTCGCCACCGAGTTGCTGCTATTTTGTCTTCCACCATTTGGAGGCGCGGCAGGAGGCGATGCGATGTGCGCAATAGCCGGAGCAGTGATTTCCGCTGTCGGGGGTGTCTCGCCAAAGCCTGTATGGCCGTTTGTGTTGTGGCTCTGGGCGCCGTTGGACCTGGGAGGTCCGTGATGATGGGCCTTGTGCATGTCCGGGCTGCCCCACGGGTCGTCTTCGGGGTCGTCCATGGCCGGTCCAAACTGCTTGGGTTGTTGCTGTACCTGCACAGGCGGCGTGTGCTGGACCGGCATGTCTTTCGGAGGCGTCTGAGGAGGTTTCGCAGAAAGTTCAGTAACTGGCGGCAGGACGGGCTCTGCAGTAAGACCGGCAAGCTTGGGTTGTGGGAGGTCTGTGATGGAAATGAGTTATTAGCTGTACAGGTAGTGTCTCCACCAACCGGGGGACATGCAAGCACTGATGTGATATGACATGGCCCCGACGATAAGACAGCGAATCGCCCAGGACTCGGCAAGTTGCTTGTGCCCGAAAATAATTGTGTTGCCGGAAATCAAGTGTAGGCATGTAGAAAAGAAGTACTTACGTCGCCGTCGTTCATCAACACCATCAAGGCTGATGACCTCGCCCTCCTGTGCCAAGCCCACCAGCGCCAACAACACATTAAACTCGTTTCGATCCAGCGTCACTTCCCCCCCACCGGGAGCCACGAGGGACATGATGCGAGCTTGGGCATCAGCACCGAGTCTTGCTGTGGCAAAGAGCTTTGCGATGCCTCCAGCTGTGACTTGGCCGCCGCTACCATCTTCGCGCACGACCGTGTCAAAGGTCTCGATATAGGTGTCGGGCACATCGCTCGCGGGAAGGAGGCTGCGGATCAGGTCGGCGCGGCTCTGCGGCTTGCGCGACGAGGGTATACCCCAAGGCGAACCGTGAGGGCCATCGTCGTCGGCAAAGAGGCTGTTGGAGGATGGCCTTGATGGGACATCGTCATCGAAGAGACCGGCGCTGCCGCCACGAGTCGGGCCACTAGACGAGCCCAATCCAGGGTTGTCGTCAGTCGGCGATGTTCCAAACAGGGACATCGTGGCTTTGGATGGCGTCGCCTGTGTCAGTCTCTCGTCTTTGTTCCGCGACGCGTATCAGGCTCGTCGATGTCGATCCGTACTGTAGCGATACTCGTAGAGCGTTGTAGATCCCGTCGTCGGAAGCGAGGCGTAATCGAAGCCGCGGGCGAATGTTACAACACGGCCACAGCTCTATTCGGAAAGAACCGGCCTCAAAACAGATAAAAAGCAACTGCAGGTGATGTGGAACAACCAGTAGACCATACAGCGGCTAAAATGACAAGACAAACGCGAATTGAGAGGCAACCGGGGAGGTTGGTGAAGTCATTCCAGAGTGGAGAAGACTTGGATGCTGCGACATCAACTTGAGGCAGAGCTCCTGTGGAGCATCATGGGTACGTACCCATATGTGCATCAACCCGCCGAAACAGGCAGGCACCCAACGCCACACCTGTCAACCTTGTGGCTTATATTACGCATTAATAGAAGAGAGACTTGAGAGACGACCCATGACTTGAAAAGGTTTAATTGATTGTACATTGCTTGTTATCACATCCAAGTCATCATCATGCTTGGGTCGGTATAATACACTTCTCCGACATGCTCGTTCCCCGCCCTTAGAACAGCGTCTCCTCGGTGACCTTGTTCTCCTTCTTGACCGCGCTCTTGATCTTGTGCACTCCCGGCACCCTAAAGTACAAACTGGGCGACTCGCCTGGCGCCAGCTTGTGGCTCAGGTATCCCCGGTGTGCAGGATCACGGTAGTACTCAATGTCCTCACGGCTGGTAGGGTCGGGTAACCGGTATCGGAAGGGGGATTCGCGGGCTGCGGCCACCACGGACTCGACGTGCTCCTTGCCCTGGGGCAGGGGCTTGTCTGTGTTGACCGACTCGCCTGTCAGAAGTCGCCTCATGGAGAGCTTGGTGTAGTAACGAGTCAGGATCTTGCCGCCGGCGCCCTCGATGGCGGCAATGGCACTGGCTGAGGCGCGGGAGACCATCACGTCAATGGGCTGCTTGAGGCCATCTCCGCCACGGGACAGCACTTTGATGCCATCCTTGATGTTGCCGACAATTCCACACTCGATCAGTTCCTTGGGGGTGATCTGCTTCGTGGGGTCGAGTCGTCCCTGGTCAATCCAAGCCTGGATCTGGTCGAGGTTCACTTCTGACATCTGAGGGGCTCGGCTGCCGGTGTGTTAGCTAATTGACCTTGCTTCTTCCGGTCTCTTGCATCTCTCGACTGCAGAGAGCGTAGGCATCCTCACAAGTTGCTGAAACCCTTTCGGCCGTGCTTGACGATCAGAGGTGTCTGACCACCCTGGAACCACGGGTTGACCTTTCCATGCTGCTTCTGACCCTTGTGACCACGACCAGACGTCTTTCCGTGCCCAGACGAGGGACCGCGGCCGACCCTCTTCTTGTTGTGAATGGCGCCGGGGTTGTTGGCGAGGCTGCTGAGGATGGAGGCGTTGCGGGTCTGGAGGGAGAGGCCGGCGAGGTACGCGGTCAGCGACGACACGGGAGCATTGGCGGTTGCCCTGCAGCACAGGGATGTGCTGAGGGGAGAAATTCGGGGAGGCATCGTCGGGAGGGAAGGGCGCCGTGGCCGTAGCTTTCGAGGTTGATGCTGGCGCTCTCGAGACCGTTCGGCATCCAATTTTTTGGAGAGCGTTAGCGGGATGTGAGTCTGGGGATTGTGAATGCCTCAGGCCACAACGGCTCTTCATGCATATTACTCCGTACAGTGGGCGAACCTCACAGACGATAGGTAGTTGATGTATTGGATGAAAATATGAATATGACTTTTTTTCTTTTAGAATAGAGTAACTAGCAGTTGGATTGTAGTATCTTGCCTTTCATAGTGGTGCGCGTCTCTTGGCGTTGACAGTATGTCGAGTTTTCCTCTTGACCTTTTGGGGACAAAGCAAAGCAACAGATACAAAAGTTGATCAATGCAAGAGCGGTCTGTCATATGTACAACTACGAGGATAACTGAAGCTGTTGAACAGAGCTTGTTTTTTCCTTGCAAAATTTGCCTCGAGGAGATGCTGCTTCGTACGACACCAGTTCACTCATTGGTAGCTCTCTAACTGTATGAGAGGACATAATATTATCACGAGTCTTGTTGAGTAAAGAAAGAGTATTAAATGATGGATTTTAATGAGGATATACGGTAGAAAGACAACCCAACCGCTGCCCAAATGTTCTTTCGAACGCAACTCCAAACTCCAGGGACAAAGTCAACCAATTCCTCTCTGCATTACAACTCCACAACCCTCCCATCATCAAAACCCCTTGTATCCTCCAACGTCGGGCCCTTATATCCCAGAACATACCCCCTCTGGTTCGCAACGACCTTGATGCCCCCCCTCTGAAACTCGGTCGTAAAGTGCGTGTGTCCAAACATCCACATCGACACCCCGCGCATAAACTCCCTGGCCTGCAGCACGTCTGTGGAAAAGGCTGTCTTGTAGGGAACCTTGACGTGCTCCGGCCGCGACGCACCTCGGACGCAGGGCGCGTGATGTGTCACTACGAGGACGGTGCGCTGGGACTCTGGAGGGAGCTCGTTGAGTTCGGCGACGGTGGCTGTGAGGTAGGCGAGGTCTCGGGCGTGGCACTCGTTGTGCTTGGCGACTGACCAGCCAGAGATGAGCTTGTAGTCTGAAACGCGGAGCGTAATGATTTCTGCTGCTGAGGGATCGATATTTGACCAGAGCGTTGCGCCGACAATGGTCAGCTTCGAATCAGGATCGTCCCATCGCTTCCTATCCAGGATCACAAGCTTGCCCTCAAGAACCTCCTCCTTCTCCAACTCCTTTGCCTTTTCCACACCATCCTCATAACTCATCTCGTAGAACTCGTGGTTCCCGAGGACGAGAAAGACCTTTTCAAAGCGTGCGGTCTGGCGTGCTAGAAACGGGAGAAACATGTCGTAGTCGACCAGACGGCCAATGTCACCCCCTAGGACGAGCAGGGGCGCCTTGACGGGAAAGTCAAATGTCGAGTATTGCCGGTTGAGCTCGAGATGTAGATCTGACATGATCTGCACTGTTCGGCCACATGGTTCCCGAGTTGGGATCGAAGGGCCGAAGATATACTCGGAAACACGACTCAAAGTCTCCATTGCGAGTATGAGGTACAATGGGTTGTACGTGGGATGCAGGTTTCCAAGGTAAAGAAAGGTGTCTAAGTATCTTGACAAGTCCCCTTAGAGGTGTCAGCAACTAGGACTCTTATATAGGACTCGACTTTGTTAGACAACCCTCCCTCTCTTTGTGTGGGTCAGAACTCATCGCCAGTGTCGAGAGGCGGTGCTGGTTAGCTTGAGGGCCTCCAACGCCACCATCAGCCCTGGCAAATCTGCCTACACCAACGCCAATGACAAGGCGTCCTTTGTTTGTTCACCTCAGCCCCAGGGACGGTACCGTAGTTTCGGTTCGGTAGTTCCAATGAGGCTTGAGGCTTGCAGGCATTATCATCGGGAATGGTCAATGCATGTCATCCCAGCATCGCGATCCGTGAAACAAGGTGGCGTAGCGAGTACCAAGGGAACAAGTGCCATTCACACAAGTATTAAATAAAGCACTGCTTCCAAGCGGCCGTTATTTGCAGGAATGAGTGATCGCTCAGTCCCATGTATCATTAACACCCAATGCAGTGTACTCTTCTCGCTTCCAAGTACCAAAATGCTGCCCGAAATCTATCAGATCAATAGCGACACCCAACCCTTATCTGTAACAAGATTCCCACAATGCGAGTGCCGTGTCCTGTAGTGCAAACCTGACCAGTATCCTGAACGGGACCTGTGGTCGAAAAGACGAATAAATAGGAGGTCTAGGCCACCGCCCTAAAACAAAACGCCACTCTTTTTTCCCTGGCCCTGACCGTGTGCAATTATCGTCTTGATTATGCCCAACAAACTCGCTCATGCTCTTCGGAGCGTCGTTGGTGCCCGTTGGTATTCGACTCCTCCATATTAGTTGAGGAGGTCCTGGTGGAAGGGCCTCGACTCGCTGCTGGTATTGAGCGAGTCTCGCCGGTTGGTTACTCAATATGGATGAGCCCAACCTCCGGCAACGTCGACCCATTCGGCCAGACAAGACCCTTCCTTGCCCTCCACGTCGACAACGTCTGTGTCGCATCTGCACCGGCAGCCAATACCACCTTCTTGTACGTCATCCCAGTGTTCCCAGTAGTCATCCTCCTCGAATCGTTTTCGCTCAGGGAATGTCGTCTTCTCTAGGTATGGTTCTCGTGCAAGCTGTTTGCCCGGTGCATTCGCAGGACAATGCTGGATTGTCGTATGTCGGTATCCAAAGTCTCGGAAGTAGTGGATATCTTGAGGGCCCAGCAACGCGCCAGCGGCAAGGGAATGAATAGGAGCATCGCCCCACTACAAGTTGTTAGCATTGGGTCTTAAACGAGAGACAACAAGACGTACTCGTTCCATCCAGAAACCGCCACTCCGGTCCATCATTTGGAAGAAATCCTGGTACTCCTTGCTGCGGAACCAGCTGAGCTTGGCAATCTCAAAATTGGACCAGAAGTGGCACATGTTGTACTTCTCCCCCTCCATAGACTCGGGATCTACGAGAGGCTCCTTCTTCTTGGTAAAGGACTCCCACAGGCTCTTGTCCGCCACTGGAATGTCGCTGTCCTGAGGAGCGTCCTCATCCTCATCCGGTGGCTCAACAAACATTTCCCATAGACCCTTGGAGGAGAGATTGTTCAATCGCTTGTAGGCGGAGGCATATCGGAAGATGTTGGGGACGGTCTCGCGGAGTTCCTTGACGGCAATGGTGAAGCCGTAGGTCTTGTTTTGCTCGATCATCTTGAGGAAAGGATCGCTGTTCCAAGTTAGTAACTGAAGGACAGTAGACCGGAAGGAAGGCGACGAACTAGGTAATGTCGCAAAAGTAACTGATCTCTGGCTCAACACGCCAGTACCACTCGTACTTGAGCAATAGAGGATGATTAAAGAAGAAGCTACATCATTGTTAGTCAAGCCCCGTGAGCAGTCCATTCTTGACCTACCCAGAGTAGAATCTGCACATCTTGTGGTAGCTCTCAAGACCTCCGTACATGACGGCAGCGTCGCCTTGCTTGGCAATGCCTTCTGTAGCAACCTTGGGGTCGAGCCAGTCAGGGAACCCCCACATGTCTGGTCCGACCTTGCCGAACTCGACCTCCCCTGAAGTATAATTTCGAACAGCCTCCTTGAAGTTGTCGTCAAAGTCGCCATCGTTGAGGAAAACGTATGGATAGTGATACCATCTGTTGAAGTGTCTCTCGACCGACTTGATGGACTGTACAACGCCGTCGATCTCCTTGTTTCGAGCGAGGATCACAAAGGCAGCGTTGGCTCGGGGCTGGCTGGTGTCGGGCTGGGCGCAGCCTTCGACGAACACCTTGTCGTACTTTTCGCTGATTTTGCTGTCGTGACGACGACACGTCAGTTGTGGATGATTTAGAGTTTTGGGGATCAGATAGACATACCGCATGGCTGGGGCAGCGCCCCCTGGTATCAGGAATCTCCCGGGAGAGCTGGGATGACTGACGAAGAGAATGAAGATGAGGATTAAAACAAGCATAGGAAAGAAAATTACAACGCCCAGAGGCACAGAAATGGTAGAGTTTCCCCTTAACCGCAGCGGCCGGCGAAAAAAGGCCAGCCGGGAGTCAAGGGTCTTGGGTTTGGAGCCCCTCTTCTCGTCGAGGGGAAGCTGTAGAGGAGGTTTGCTGGGAGCCACCTTTGTGGCCCTTCGAATCAGGTCCATGGCGAGAAGGGGCCTACCGCGGCGGCAGGTTCTGAGATTGAAAGCAGTTGAGGTCGGGAGGACATGAATTGCGCCTTGTCGTGGCGCCTGCGACAGCCGGCGAAGGAGCAGGGAGACTGGAAAGGCCGGATGTGTCCAAGGAGGAGGAGATAAGAGAAGCTCGAAGTTGTAGATGTCGCAAAAGGAGAAGTAAATCGTTCGTCGTCGTCGGTCGTGGCTCGTCGTCGAAATGCGCAACAAGGAAAAAAATTGATTGAGACACGCGGGTTCGTGGGGATCTCGTACAGGCAACGGAACGGAACCTCAACAGATGTATGCGTGATGCTGGCCGATGATGGATGGAATGAATAAGTAACGAGCGACAGGGACCACGTTCCCTGAACCAAGATTTCCACTCCTCGACCCAAGTAACTAATGTCACTGACGCGGCAGTGGGGCGACCCTTGGCGACTCGAGCAAAGGAGAATCGGCGACGGATGGGATGGGATGGATGTGAGTGAGGACGGGACGGACGAGGACTCCGGCGGACGGAGCTAAGGGGGTGGTGGTCTTGGCCCACGGGAGGCAGCGCGGGAGAGTCAAACGGAAGGGTGGGAAACGAAAAAAGGGAGGGAGAAAAGAGAGTGGGAAGTGGGAGGAAGCTCGGGACAGGACCCGCGATGCGCCAAGGCAATGAATGCTTGATGCTTGTTTGAAGATGGTGGTGGTGGTGGTGATGTGATGTGTGCAGAGGCCACAGCGGCAACATGACCTATGCCAACTTTGCCATCATCCACTGCCAGACCCAAGGAAACTAGAAGCCACACTTTTGAGATCCCTGGAACCTGCAGGGGGGGACGGGGAGTCCGTGGGCCAATAGACCGCCTGCAGCACAGAGGCCTGGGTCCAATCAGGGGCCGCAGGTTTACCTAAAAAGGCGGAATATTGGTATCTCCCGGTCCGGGACTCCCCTGCGCGACCCCGGCAGAGCTGGAATTGCGCTGCTCTCTGTCCCTTGCCAGGAGAAGGAAAGTTGTGATTAGGTTCTCACAGCAGGAGAATCGAATCTCCCTTTGTCCCCTTCACCAGCCAAACGAAGAAGCCTCCTTGCCTACCTGTGGCTAGCGCTGCCCCACGTGTCTCATGCAAGCCCATCGCTGATAACAGTCTAGGGCGGAATTGGACGGGCATCCAAGTTTTTTTTTCCCTGACCAGCAACTTGCTTGGACGGAGCGGAGCGGATAGAAGCCGTCACATGCACGCACGCGCGCGCCGTGGATCTTGAAAGCGTGGAGCGCGCCGAGAGCGGCTTGCGGCTATAATCAGATCTTGGTATCACAGGAGCTGACAAAGAGCCGCCTTGCTGACAGCTGACGACATCGCTCGCATCCTGTCCAACCAACACCGCAGCTTGCATCAGAAACAAAAATCTGGGGAAATCTTACCTTGCCTAGCTGAGGCGCTTCTCGACTCATTTTGTGTCAGCCTCTGATCTGATCTGGCAGCCAAAAAAATGCCTCCCAAAATAACATCCAAGAACCTCTCTTACGACAACTCGGCACCGCCATTTCTCGCCGCCCTCCGTGCTCAAGCTGCCGGGGCGACTGGTCCTGACCCTCTTCTCGCTGCGCAACGAAGGTCAGCCAAGAAGCGGTCAAGTAGTGAAGAGGCTGAAGATGTGCCCCTTGTCGTTGATGAGGATGGGAACGTGGTGAACCTGG
Source organism: Fusarium protoensiforme (assembly GCA_011320165.1). NCBI lineage: Eukaryota > Fungi > Ascomycota > Sordariomycetes > Hypocreales > Nectriaceae > Fusarium > Fusarium protoensiforme. The sequence goes on from JAANQP010000128.1 coordinate 25,088, forward strand.
AGGTTGACAAGGACGGGACAATCAAAGAGCCCGTGAATCACGACTTGGATCCTTCTGTTGGAAAGGAGCCGGCAAAGGAGCCCGAGGGCAAGGCAGCCATTGGAGGCCGAAAACGCAAAGTCGGAAAGGTCATCGGTGAAGCTGCTGAAGAGCCAGCTGACAAGGAGACCGAGGGCAAAAAGGGCAAGAACGGGGACGCTGACAAGGAGGCTGTCAAGAACCGGAAACCCAAAAAGAAGGCCAAAAAGATCAAGCTGAGTTTTGATGAGGACGAGGGATGAAGACGACGGACGTGGAACCAATACGGCCTTTTTACATCAACACGGAGGCGCAGCCAGGATGAACCCCAGCCGACGTTTTTGATCCATTCGCGGCCGCCGGGGAGGCTATGCTGCCATCACACCACCACGACCTCGAGGATACCGACGATGAAGGGTCAACATACCGATCAATGTTCTGGATATGATACGTCTATGGAACCATGCTTCTCCTAAAGACTGCTTCTATCTTGACCGAGCTCAAATCTAAATCTGGAAAAACAAGCCGAAGAGAGCTTGGAGCCAGTTGAGGCAGCGTTCGGATGAATTAATGCGGTAGGGCTGGCATTGACTTCCTCGGGTAGGGTCCTAGTCGAAAACATGTCATGTCGTGTTGGATGACATCACATACCCTCTTCAAGATACCCATTAGAACCTCGAGCATTGCTTCAATCAAGCCATGGCTACAACTTCACAATACATGCAGTCCAATTACTGTCAACATCAACTTCTGGAAGCTAGTAAATTGACACAGGGAATAAGCACCCTAATCTACACAAAACAACACCTCTCCCCAGGGCACTATCCACATCCATCTAGTTTTCACTGATACTACAGCCCCGTCCCTTCAATGGCTCTTGGCGCAATGCATTTATCGGTATCGGTACTCGGGCTTGATGTAATCGGCAAAGGTCTTGGGCTCCTCGATCTCGGGAGGGTGGTGGTGGTGGTGGTCATCCTCGGGGCCGACGTAGTCCATCTTGTAGACGCTGCCGCACTCGGGGCATCGCTCAATGGGGCGCTCGCGGGTGAGCTATCAGAGTCATAATGTCAGCAATCCACTTCCATCCGTCCGGGATCGCAGGATATCGAGGACTTACGCCGAGCCAGTGAACGTTGTGAGAGTCGGCGGGGAAACCGGTGCAACCAGCGAACTGCTCGTCACCGGCGGATCGGACGACAATGGGCTGGTCCATGGTGCCGCGGCGGCTGGCGTCGAGAGGGCGCATATCGAAGATGTCGACACCCTCCATCTTACCGAGAATCTCCAGACGCTCCAGACCGGTGGCTTGCTCGAGATCGGTAGGGACGGAGCCGGGCTGGGCACCGGGACCGACGAGGTCGTCCTCGGTGCGGACCTCTGTGGAAGGATTCTTGTCAGTGGGCGTTCCGTCACGATGGGGGGTCGGCCGAGGTTATGTATGACGCGGGTTGAGGCTGTCGATGGTGGAATTGTCGAGACGTACCCTTCAGAGTCTTGTAGGCGCCGACCTTCTGGTCGGCAGAGCCGGCGAGGGCAGCGGCCTGCTCCTTGGGGGTGGCAGGCTTGGAAGCCTCACCTGTTTGGAAAACAAGAGTCAGCCATCATACGACGATCGCCATTGGCTGGACGGGGGCAGCAAATTGCGTACGGCGGACAAACGAGGTGGTGAAGGTGCGGGCGACGACGGGGGAGACGGCGGCGCGGCGGGCCGCGGCGATGGCGGAACGTTGCAGAAACATTGTTATGGTGAGGAATCGCCGGCGATGGGGTCGAAGCTTTGGGGATGATTCGGGATGGACTGGGAAGAGGTGTTGTCGAGGGATTTGTGAGGATGGGCTGATTTGGGTCGAAGTTGGAGGACGGATCCATCCGGGCAAGCGAATTGGCCAATCAGAAGAGCTGTATTTTGTTGCACGTGACTTTGCACGAACCACCGGGTCAGCTCCGACTCTTCACGTTGAAGCGATTGCTAAGGCGACCGTCGGAAGCTCCAAGAGCTCTGGAAGCTCACACTTTGCTAGTATTGAGCTATAAAGAGGGATTTATCATGTGTGAGAAGTATCGAACTCAATTGACTTGGAAAATTGTCTTGTCAGACCCATTTTACCATTTTCCCGCCTTTCATCTCTCGTCGCGCTCAAGGCTTAGTCAGGTACTTGATCCGGTTTGTTCCTTATCTCTCAGCCCACCGAGGCTCAACTCAACCTCGTAGCTTACATTCAGCGTGAACATGTTTAGAGCAACCGTTCGCGACAGAACTTCCAATCAGCCTCCTCCAAGTAAATCCAGCTACTGACTAGGCATGTTTTCCCCCCCTTCCCTCTCATTTTCAGCTCACACCTGCAATGTCCTGAACCCACAACTAAGTAAGTCGCGTACTAGCTCTCCTACCTCAACGATCGTGCACTTGAAAGTTGTAAGTCCGCATCTGAGGGTTGGAAAAAGTCTACCATCAGACTTAACTGGTTCTGCACTATGAAATTTGGAGCTACTGTAGATATTAAACGAGAATATTTACACCTTTAGTACAGCCCGGCGGCCACCCCTTATCTAACCGCCTTATCCCCTGATTCATTGTCTGCGATACCTGTCTTTCGCTTGAAATGTGCAAGCCAGTAAGGATTATCTGCCACCGTCTGATTAAGAGGATCGCCGCTACAGAGTGTCAGCTCGAAACTCGCCGATATTCGCATTCGGACTTACTCGTTGTAAGCTATCCACCGAGCATAATGTTGAATCTCCTCATCCGTCGGGACATGCTGAGCTGGATTATGGGGGGACATGGTGGCAATTGCCCAACGGTGAAGCTCCTCAGCAATCCACCGATAAAAGTTTGGGCCACCTAGGAAGAAGCCGTTTGTTTTCATCATGATGGCGCGGGCATCAAGGAGGGACTGTTGATCACTGCCCTGTTGCATCACTTCACTTGTCTCGCCATCCGAGGCCGCAGGTTCAGGAAGTATTGCCGCGGTTGTTTGTATAGGGGCGTGTTTCGTGGGTTCCGGAAAGGAGTGGAAGGCGGATAACCAAAAGTCGGCTTCGGTTTGTGGGCGCACCTTGCAAGGCATCCCAAGAGTGGGAGGAGATAGGCCTCCCATCTCCATGTCTAGATCCGGACTGCTCCTGGTCTGCGTGTCCCTTTTCAAGTCCAGACGAGCATAGTCATGGGGTTCACTGGAGAGTTTCGTCTCTGGCGTATCAACCCCGCTGATTTGAGGCATGTTCATCCGTTGACGGAAATGGGATAACCAGTCAGTCGAGGAGTGTATGAGCCGAGCCAGCCAGGTTGCGATGAAATCAGAGGGCGTGAGTGATATCTTCTCCATGTTCACGACAACGCAACATGCCTCCTGCTGAAGCTCGCTATTGGTGATGGGGTTTTCAGAGGTTCTAGCACGCACGAAATCCTGGAGCTGGGCCTCAAAGGCACATCCCTCAAACATGTCCTTCTTCCCGTTGATTTTCATGGAAGATAACCTACTCTCTCTCGCGGACCGGATCGAACCTAGGCGTGCCTTCTGGAGAAGATCTTGATTTGACAAGACGAGATCCTGCAGCCATGATGCCTGGCTTTTTTCTTCTCGTTCTGCGCTAGTCTTTGAGGCCAGGATGATGCGGCAAGCTTCGAGTTGCATAGTCTCAATTGTTGGCATGTTTCCGTTCTTGTCAAAGTACTTTTGCATGAAATAGGCGAGTTCGAGCTTGATGAGCTCGTATGCACTTCGTGGCGTTTCAACTGGTGCTCGACTTCCTTGAAACGGAAACGGGGTGTGACGTTCAGTTTCGATGATGTCTTGCGATACCGTTAGTAGAGCCCGGTGAGATTGAAGTGTTGATATTCTCACATGGAGGGATAGCATTCTCGATAATCTGAAGAATGGGGAGGTCGAAGCCCCAGTCTCCATCCCAATCCGCCATCGTCTTGCCCAGTTTGAAATGGTTCGCCAGGTGGTCTGCCCGTTCCTCCCAAGTGGTCATGGTCCGATGACAGAAGCCACATCGCGAGCGGATATCTGGGGTTGGAACTCGCCATTGTTGCATGGACCATTCTGAATAACTGACTTTGTGAAACAACCGCAGGTGCTGCCTGAGATGATCCTTTCGGTTAAAGGTTCTCTCTTCAGGGGCTCGATCTTGACACTCGGAATAGTGGTGACTCTCGATGTGTTGATCGCTTGGGTCAGCCAGGCCACAGAATACACAGGATTCCAAGTTATCGTTGGTTGGGTTCGGGCTTCGAGGACCAGCAGGGGTGCAAATCCATCTTTCCAGAGGCAGATGTAACGAGTTTTCATGACGCTGCCAGTCGTATTTCCTCCCGAAAGTTTCTGTACAAAATGTGCACTGGAAGGTCTTACCAGCTGCGCTCAAAGGGGTTCTGGGACCGCTGCGCTTGAAGGCTCGCTTTCTGCGGCGCGAGCGAGCATGTCGAAATGGCTCAAATGCCGTTAGTGATGACTGACTACCGTATGAGTTGGCAGATGAAAAAGATCCACCGCTTGACCGTGAGGTGTCAACACTTCCGGCCGAGGGAGTTCTGCGAGGGTAACCCGATGGGTCGAAACTGGGTGAACCAGCTGAATCTATCAAGGTCAGAATAGTTTAGTATGTCAGAGATGAAGCAATGGCTTACCTTCAGCGAACGAGGAGTTGGAAGCAACAGCCCTGGCAATATCAAAAGCTGAAGCTGGTTCATGTTCTGGCGGGGACTCTACCCATCGCTCGAGGGGGTTCAGCTCGGAATCGTCCCGGAAGGCCGGGGTGGGCGGTCGAGGGATGGAAATGGGACTTGGCTGCGCAAATTGCTCAGAAGAAGCAGTTCGCAGACCCAAGCTCTTGTTGCGACGGCGGGCGTTGGCTAGCCAGTTCAGGAGCTGCGTCCTGTTGAGCCCAGTCCTCTGTTGAAGCCGCCTCTTCTGGACTTCATCAGGGTAGGGCGAGTCCTTGTGGGCCGCGAGCCAGCTTTTAAGAATGCGGATAGAGTCTCTGGTGAATCTGGTGCCGATCTTGGGAGGGGTAGTCGCGTCGTTCACGTCTGGGCTGGTCGTGGGGTGAGTGGTTTGGCATGCTTCTGGCGAAGATAAGACAGGATTCTGCTCAAGCTGATGAGGATGAGCAAACGATGATGAAGATGGCGATGCATCGTTTGTTAGGGCTAAAAGGGGACCGAAATCGTTCAGATGCTGTCCATTTTCGCCAAGAATCACTGGTTCTTGGAAGCTGATATCCAACTCAGGTGGAAGAGGGGCCCACCACGCATGGGACGGTTGTAATGGGTCAGGATCAGCCTCGGCTGCATTATCTCTTGCAGGCAAGGAAAATTCATCGTTGAGTAGATCAAAGGACCAGAGACCCTGGTCTAGATCATGGTTTGATGTCTCGTGGGAAGCCATGAAGAATTGGACAGGGTTCCAAGCACGCATATGTGCATGTAGGAACGGCGCCACACTGTGTCTGGTGTATGTAGGCCCTCTCTTGGCCTATGGCTTTTGCTGGTTTTCATGGACTCGTTGCTCCCAAAGAAGAAGATTCGTCGAGAGGAACGAGCATGCTTCTTTGCAAGACGGCCGGAATAGCCAGGCTACCTAACGGATGACAGTGAGTCCAGGCCGAAGTTAGGAGGGTGAATGTCAACGCTGATTGGCTTATCAACGCCCCGCCCCGGATGTCCATGTCGTTGCGCCCTGTTGACGGGGCTGTGGCTGGACGTGAATTGTCAGCGTCCGCACTCGGACTTGAGGTAGTGAAGGAAGTTTGGTGATCATCTTGGGCAGATTGTTTGCTAAAAAAGAGTTACAAAGATGGGCATGAGTTGTGATAAGGGGTTTGCTGGAAGTACTTGACTTGTTAAGAATCCGAACCGCCATTAAACGTCATGTCTGTTGGTCTGCCGAGGCCGCAGGATGCTTTCGTAGGGCGCTGATAGCATCACCCACTTAATGTCACAATCCAGGCTATAACTACTCATGTTGGGCGCCCCTGGAGAATAATACCATTGCTCAAGCCATATAAATTGTGCCCTGTTTTTCTCCTTCTGTCTTTATCTTGTCTTTGGCTGTTTGCTGTCATTGACCCGGCATAGGCTCACAACATGACCAAAACCACGCCAAAGAAGGACCTCCTTCTTGTATTCGTACAGGCTGACCCAGATCTCAAATGGATAAACAAAATACACAGAACGTTGCCATATATCGAGGTGCGTTGGGTAAAGGCTTTGTCGGATGGCCGCCTTCTTACACCAACTGACATCTCTCCCAATGAATGGGATGGCGTCACAATGCTCTGCACTTACTTCCCGCCACCGCCGTCACTCGCACCCAAGCTGCGTTTTGTACAAGTATCGTCGGCCGGATTTGATCTTTGGGCCGATCATCCTGCCTTCCAGGATCCGGATGTTGCCCTTTGCTCTGCAAACGGTGCCCACCCGTGAGTGCCCCTACAACTCTTATACCTGAAGAAAGTGCATCAAGTTGCAAAAACTAACCAAACTCTACCCCTAGGCCACAGATTGCCGAGTGGGTTATTGGTACCTGGATCATGAACCAGAGACAGTTTCTAGAACACGCCCGCAACATGGAAGCTCAGCAGTGGAAGACTTGCTACGAACACAAAGCCACAGACTCGGCTGGCTCACGGATGTAGGTTATCGCAGAATTTTAGGTGCTATGGACTGACTTATCTTTGTATAGGGGAATTCTAGGTTATGGCTGCATCGGCCGTCAGTGTGCACGAGTTGCCAGCGCCATGGGCATGGAGGTCTACGCATTCACGCGGACAGAACGCCTCACACCAGAGTCTCGCAAGGATTCGAGCTATTGTGTACCCGGAACTGGAGACCCCGATGGCTTGATCCCCGCCAAGTGGTTCCATGGCTCGAGTAGGGCAGATGTTGACGCCTTCTTGGACCAGAAACTCGACATTCTGGTTGTTTGCCTGCCACTCACCCAAGAAACAAGTGGCATCATCTCCTACCATCAGTTCAAGATTCTAAGCAAGAACAAAACCTTTCTGTCCAACGTTGGACGTGGGAAGCATGTCGACACCAAAGCTCTGACAGAGGCTCTGCAGAGTGGTCAGATTCGAGGGGCAGCACTTGATGTCACCGACCCTGAGCCATTGCCTTCGGATCATGCCCTCTGGAAGGCTCCAAACGTGTTTATAACGCCTCATAATAGTTGGCACTCTACCATGTACTGGCCAAGGGTTTTGGAAATACTCGGGACAAATCTTGAGCGGTTGGACACGGGGAGACCTTTGGTCAATGCTGTGACGAAATCCAGTCACTAGGAATGATATTTTCGGTCCTCGAAGTTGGGTGATAAAACTTGCATTGTTCAATCATGTTTCGCATCTCCCGGTTCCTTTTCCTGCACTCCGCCTCATGTCTTGATTTCCAGAGGAAATATTGACGGCGTCGCGCGGCCTACTTGGCGTTCAAGGGCATCACCCGGGAGTAGCTTTGCATCACTGAAGGCTAGGGTTGATCTTTGAAAATTTTCTATAGAATGAATGAAGAAGAAGAGGAGAAAAAAGAGTGACAGGAGGGGATCAGACCCCTTAGGAAAGGACACGTCTGATCTAGACAACCTGGAACTTGAGACCGATCTCGTGAGCGCCTCCAGGCAGAGCCATGAGGACGTCGTGATGAGTGTTCTTGGACACCGGGCTTGCATCCACTCCGCTGAGGGCGCTGGCGAGGAAAGTGGCAGCAGTCAAGGCGTGCATGTTAAGTTGCAAGACTTGTCTAGGAAGAAGTGAAGAGTAGAAAGGAGACGAAGAATGGAAAGTCAGGATGATGATGATGGAGTAAGAGTAGGACTGCTGTATAAGGGGAAAATACCTCTTTATACATCTTCACCCCATACTCCCTTCAAGAATGCATCGCGAAGGATTTAAAATGAAGCGCCATGTGTCTACAATCGCACAGTGTCTTGACTACTCCTCGGGCTCCATGTAACTGGCAACGACGATCACGACAGTCATGAAGTAACGCTTTGATTAACCAGGGTTCCCACAGTCCCCCCAGACCCTGATAAAACATCATGGGGATGCCTCGGTCCGAGCAGCATGTTCACAAGGGGTGTAGCTGAGCATGGCGGAGTTGAAACAAGGCCACAGGCACCCTGAGTCCACTCGAACAAATGCCAGGCACCAACGGCTTGGACGGTACTCGATGATTTCCAAATGCTGATGGAATTTCTTTAATTTGCACTGACCTCATCGGCCGTTTTCATGAGCCAAACTCTCCACGTGCAGCATGCTTGTTAGGCAGAAATGAACCGAGAGGTTTTCTTTGTCTTGCTATGTATTTAACGTTTCGAAGCATGAGCCTAGACATATGCTGGAAATGTCTTGGAACTACGCAATTATATTCCAACCGTTTAGTATCTAGCCTTCTGGCTGGAGGCACTGCTGTCAGATGGACATTCTTAACAGCCTATCAAGCCTATGTTAGTCCATTTCAAGCTTGTGCATGTCAGATAGCTGGTGGTGACTTGCCTCTAGGTCGACTTGGGTGTGCAACGGAATGGATTCTGATCCCTGTTTCATGGTCGTCTTGTCTACGCACGTAGGATCGCTGATAGTGAAGGATGGATTGCCGCATAGACATCCCTATAGGCAACCTGGGCGCGTGGTCCATCTTGAACTCTATAATTCTTATCTCTATTGTTATTTCACTCGCTTTATTCTAAAATGCCCATGAATTAGTAGTTCTTGGTTAATAACCTTGTTTTCAGCTGTGAATTCAGGCTGTCCTCATATCATGTGGTCAACCTTTGACTGGAGACATTTGGGCCCCTGAAGTTCCTCCAGCAGGCATCGTCCTTGAAATGATCTCGCCGGAATGTGACAGCCAATGAAGCGCTGCATGAGCCGTTCAGGGAGGCAAGGATGCAAATCCCCCAGAAAGTCAAAGCTTGGGCTGAATACGAGTTACGGCAATTCACCAAGTCAGCCCTATCGAGATGCTAATAAGATGAAAACAACCCTTCGACTTGCAGCGGACTTGCTCTCGCTTAGCGTCAGGCTTCCGTACCCGCCGTGGTCACTCTTTTCAGCCAGAGTTTGAACACCAGATGAACACACATAATTACCTTGTTATTTTGAGACTATTTAACGTAACTATTTCGAATTCCACCGGCAGTCAATGCTGCGTCAAGTATCCCGTACCCTTTGAACAACAGAACTCCGAGGGCTAACACCCAACCTGTCGTGATGCACCGTACCCAAGCAACGATAATCATGAACGAAATCATCAGTCTCCCATGCCATGTTTGAACGAATGTCCCAAGTCGCAACTCCCTCTTCACCTGTGTGAACAAAGAACCTCCTTCCCCTATTTGGCGTCCCTCCAAGACATGATCTTCCAGATCGCAGGGTATGTCTCAACCCCCTTGTTGCAGTGTGCACCGTGGGACCCGTTACAGCAACCCTTCTCCATCTTCCTTGCCTTCTCGATCGCCCTACCAAACTGTCTCCAACGCGCGGAGGCCATCATCTTTTCCTCAAAGTCGTCCCAGGTGAAGGCGTAGTACTCCCTCGGGCCGTACGAGAAGCTATCGGGGGACCTGGCAACGAGGCTCTTGGCTCCCTCACGCTTGAGGAAAGGCGTCTCGAGGGTCTTGCGCCTGGCCTTGACCACGTTCCGTTCTTCTTCCGACGCCACAGCAGTGTGGTCGTCGTCAAACTCATCTGGGTTGATGAGAAGGTACACCACCTCTATGCGGAAGCGAGCAAAGTGACCCACCATCAACAACTGGTCGTCGAGGAAATCGTGGAAGCGGGTGGTGTAGGTGAGTGCAAGATATGGAACTCGCGGGATGGGCATCTTCAATTCCGTCTTGGGGTCAGAGACGGACTTCATAAACCGCTTCGCGAGACTTATCCACTCGTGTCCCAAGACGACGAGGTCCCGAGAGGTCTCCACCTCGCGGGATGAAATGTCATAGGGTCTCCTGGCCATGGGTTCCATGCGAAGGTATTTGTTGTACGGCCTTTTTTGGAGCTTGACACCTCTTGAAATCTTAAAGGAGGTTGAACGGCGCTGGTCACGAGGGTCGTCGAGCTGAAGCCTGCCCTCGGGACCCCACGACTTGCAGTGTAGGATAGCGACGTGGTGTGATCGCTTACACGTCTTAAGCAGGACGTCGAGGTGCGTCACACGCCGAGGGCACATCTCTACGAGATCGGGAGGAGGGGGACGCCACGTGAGGTCCTCAACCAAGGTCATGTTCCAATAGGACCCTCCTTCGCTAGATTGTCGGGTTTTGAGGTGTTGCGATCCGAGATCGGCAAAGTGAGCAGCCGGGGGACGGTCCTTGAGAGACCATTCCCAGATGAGGTCTTGGAGCTCAAGCATCAGGTCAGGGAATTTGGTGAACGAGGTAAGTTTGGGTTGGGACATGGCTGATGTGTTTGGGGGTTGAGTAGAGACAAGTGAGTAGTTGATGAGATATGGGAGTTGCAAGAAAGGAGTTGTGTGGATGAAGGTTGCGGGCCTGACTGTCTTGAGGGTAGGAAGAGAACTGAGAAAGAAGAGGAAAGAGGAAAGAGAAAAGAGGGGATTTAAAAGACTCTGTCCTACACGTAAGCAGAAATATTGATTGGAATGATTGGTCTAACTAATGCACGTTGGAAACTCGTCACTGTCGTACAAGGCTCCGGCAAGTTGCTATCCCGTCTCTACAGTGGGAAGAGAAGCAAACGAGGTGAACAAACACTGCTTCGTTTTGCAAAAGGTCTTTCCGTTTGTCTCTAGCTGACCAATCTTTCGATATACACTGTATGCAACTGAGTTGTAACCCACAAGTCGATGGATGCGTGCATCACATCTTTTCATTTCCGCCCTGTTTGCACGGATACTTTCACGCAGCTTCCTCCGCAACCCTCCTCGCAATATCCCTCGTCTCACACTGTATCCGCCGAACGAGGGCCCCGGCGTCTTCAACCTCATGCACGAGACCGACCGCGGCGCCTGCATAGGTCGCCAACCTGCCGTCGGGGCCCCAGCCCTTCTCGCCCGCCTTGGCAGCCTGGTCGTGGCGGAGCTTGAGCTCCTCAAAGGCCACGCCCGACTGGTGGTCGTGCCAGCTCTGGTTGACGATGCCGCGGGGGCTGTACTGCTCCGGCCAGCCCATGGTGCCGCGGAGGTGGTTGTACAGCATCGTCCGCGTGGTGCACTGTGCCCCGTCGGAAGCCCGCACGACTTCCTGCTGGTAGCCCTTGCTGATACGGGCTTCGGTGGCTGCTAGGAAGCGTGTTCCCATCGCTACCCCTGCTGCTCCCAGAGCGAGGGCTGCTGCAACTCCTCGGCCGTCGGCGATGCCCCCAGCGGCGATCAGCGTCATGTCCGAGCCCTTGACGTTGTCCGCAATCTCGGGAAGTAGGGCCATGATTCCCAAGCCGTCCTTGGCTCTCCCGTGGCCGCCTGCCTCTGCTCCTTGAATGACCAGGACATCCGGGCGACTGTCACTTCTGGCGGCTTCGATGCTCTCCTTGATGGTCCCGATCTGAGTCCAGATCTGAATGCCAGGAGAAGCCTCGCGCAGACGAGTGGCCCACTCATCCAACTCCTCCTGACCCCGACGAGGGGCAAACAACCAAGCCACGCAGGGTCGATGCTGCTGAACAGCCTGAACCGCGGAATCAAGGTCGCCATTCCAAAGCTGGAACCCAACTCCAACAGGGAGGACACCCCGAGACGGAAACGACTGTGGCCAGGTGTCGGGTGGCGCATTCTTCAACAGCTCCTTGACTGCCATCAAGTCTTTGGCCGTATCCTCAGGCTTCGCGCCGGGCCCGATGAAGCCCAGTCCTCCAGCCTTGGAGATGGCGAGGGCCAGGTCTGGGCCTGACATGACACGCATGGGTGCGCCGATAATGAAGGGCGACGTCACCCATGGGAATAGATGAGCCAGTCGGGCTCGGCCTGTTGTCAAGGCTGCTCGGGCTACACTCATGATTAACTGTCGAGTGTTACACACAGCTACTAAGAAGTCCCGAGTGGAGAGTTGAAGCCTGCCTTGTTCTACCGTGGGATGTTGGGTTGTCTTGGCGATTTTGTAGATAATAGACGGGATATAGTTAACCAACAGCAGTAGCTTCTACTTTATAACTCCATGGGCCCCTCTTATATCCTTTGACCCTTCCCTTGCTTAGAAACATGATGTGAAAGTTACAGCCATCTGACCGTCTCGGGGAAAGGCCGAGACCTTCATGACGTGTGGCTCCTCTCTTGATCCCGCAATACCCGATATAGCCGTTGCAGCCGGTTGGCCATGCATCACCACGACCTCGGCTATGGTTCTATTCTGTTGGAGAAGATAGAAGCTATAAGGAACTCGTAGACCGAGAGGGTCTTATAGCTGAGCCTTGTGTTCAATATAAGGTGTGGTGGTTGAAGTTCATGACTACCAGACTGTCACTGGTTGATAGAATTCAGTGACTGCTCAGTCAAAGTGACCATGTTTGTTGAAGGTTTTTGAATTACAAAATATAGTATAGCAGCACGCCCCTTAAACTTTGAACAAAAAGTAACATGAATCGAACTGCGAATCCGATTAATCTGACCACCATGCCTCAGCCCTCATTGTAATGCCCTTGGTAAGATTATCGACTCTGAAATAAGCGAGGCGAATAGAAGTCTCGCTGTGTAAGAGATCAAGAAAAAATATGAGCCGGCAGGGCCATCTCGAGGCGAATATAGTCATCGATGGGATATAGGGGGTGCTGTCAAGAAAGTATGTGGTACACGAGACCTAGACGATAGTGAGTAAGTGGAGAAAAGGGGGAGACAGTGAAGAAGACGAACCTGTGAGCATTTGTAGAATCATTAGTCGTATCTACTTCTGAGGCTCCTTGTTAGAGTCCCCGTTGGACTCCTTGTTCTTCTCGGCCTCTCGGAGTCTCTGCTGAGCTCTCCAGGCGTTGATGCCCTGGTACCCGCTAGGCTGAGGGCGCTGCTTCTCGACTCGAGCAGGAGGCAGAGGTCGCGAAGGCGTGCTGGAGAAAGCGTTGGAGGAGCTATTAGTTTGAGGTCGGCCGCCAGAAGCGACGCGGGAGCGAGGCTGGACGTTTCCAGAGCTGTTCGTCTTGGCCTTGTCGCTACCCTTGGCGGTGAAGCTCGCAATTCTGTTCTGGTACTGCGCAGATCGGAGGATGGCGGCACGCAGGAGGACGTCCTCGTACTGCTTCGTGTTGGGGTTGGACCCTCCATCCTCACAGATCTTGTAGACGATGGTGCGGATGTTGTCCCGCGCGGACTGGCCGGGGAAGTTGACAAACGACAGGATCTTCTTGGAGATTCTCCAGCGGATAAAGTCCCAAGGGTCCATGGCCAGCTCCTGGCGCTCATGGAGGACTCGAAGGTCTGAGATCTTACAGGCCAGGCGGTACATGATCTCCTTCCGGCAGAGGCCATCGTCGGGGAGGTGGTGCCTGGCCACGAGCTGGTTGGGGTGGTATCTGGTATTAGGGCCAAAGATGTCGCGGATGCGGCGGTGCTTGCTGACGTTGTCCTGGTGAAGCTTGTGAGCGGTGATGAGGGACTTGTTAGAGGGGTCCAGCTTGAGACGCGCGCCAGCCTCCTTCTTCAGGCGCTCCTCCTCTTCCTCCCCGGCCAGGTACTCGTCCAGAGAGTTCCAGGTGCTTCTCCAGTAGGGGCTGTTCTCGGTCAGCTTGGCGACGGGGGTGTCTCTGAGGCAATGGGGGTAGATGTAGGTGGCTCTGTCCTGGCTGAGGGTGTAGACCTCATCCCAAGGAGTTCGGAGCATCTCCAGGATACCCTCGGTGGAGGGGCCATCCTGTGCCAGGTGAGAGGCAGGCGGAGCTCTTCGAGTAGACATGTTGGGCCTCGTCGGATGAAGAGACTCGGGTCTGCATGAGATGAGTGTCAGCACGGTTCGACTCAAACAAGGGAGTTTATCTCACCGAAACAGGGACTAGATGCTCGTGGCGATGAAGGTCTATTCCTTTGTTAGTAGAGAGGGAATACTTCCAGCGCCTTGGTCGATCGTTAGCAGGAGTCATCTTCACTGGAGCAGGGATGTTTACCAGATGCTCATTAGAGCAGAACACAGCTCCCAGATAAGGGAGATGAGATGTTCAGATTGAGAAAGACGCCGGTTTCAGGCGACCCAAAGCTCGCGGGGCGTGTAATCTCGCGATGGTATCGAGCAGAACGAACGAGGCAGACGTGAAACGTTTCTCGGGAGGACGCAGGATGAGGAAGACGAGTCGATGATGTTTTTCAGACAAGATGACAGGGCAGAAGAGATAGAATATGACCTCTTTTGGTCATGAATGAATGAGTGATTAGAGAGAAAAAAATCGACGTGATTCACCTTGCAAACGCCGATGCTGAATGCTGAGAAGGCGAGGTGCGAGGAGGGGGTCACGAGCGCGACGCGGGGAGTTTTAGCTAGGAACCTGGTGCCTGCAACGTCACTGGCAGGTCAGTAATGAAAAGGACGTGATCACTTTGGCATCAATTCGCATTTTGTTTCCCTTTACTAGCCTATTTTGCCTTTCATATAAAAGGTCACCACAAGTCACTTGCCCTACAACCAAGTTTCAAGAGTCTGGGTGGTCCATCAAGTTGCATTCTCTTGTTCTACCACTGTGTTTGCTTCTGATAGTGTGCCACGGCTTTAGATATTTAGCAGTCAACATTGTGCATCGTCAAGCCCTCCTTGAGCCCTACTCAAAACGCAAGCTCAAAGTCCCAGACCTGCAGCTTCCTGTCCGGAAAACCCCCAGCCTGGCGCACAAAGACACTCAAGATGCCCTTGTCGCGGAGGCGTGTGTTGTCAAACAGGGGCTCGGTAGAGGTGTTGGGGATGACGGCCAGGAACTTCCAATCCTTGAACCCCCCCGTCGCCGTGGATGCGTAGATGCGTGTCGTCAATGCCTTTGCATCTGGGAGAAGTGCGATGAGGTGCTCGCCAGACTTGTCCCCTGCGAGCTTTCCACGGGGGTCGAAGAGATCGGGGCCGTTCAGGTCGCTCACTTTGATGGCATTCTTTGTCCACTTGCCTAGAGTGTGTGTCAGTTATGCATGCGCACGAACGGTTTTAAACGTTTCTTACCGTTTGTATCCCGCAGATAATGCTGGTAGAGATGCTCCCCGCTGATGTTATCCCGCATGAGAACATGAACCCTGCCCTTGGCATCCACAAACTGGCCCTCTTGATTCACCATCCGGCTGTTCTGAGAAATCTTCCAGATCAGGGTGCTATCCAGGGATGTTGAAATGGGCTTTGGAAGTTTGGCGCCGTTGGTGTTGAACCAGGTTCGTCCGTCATCGTCCGAGTATGCAAAGAACACATCATGGTTGGTGTTTGCATCCGGTGTCTCACGGACGGTCCAAGATGTGTACAGTTTCCCGTTGACGTGGTTGAGACCGTTGATGTAGGCGTTGTTGTCGTCTCCCTCAATGTATTTTCCATAAGCCTGCCACTTTCCAGTCGAAGAGCTATATCGATGGATGTAGCTATCACCAGCGCCAGATCTGTTTGAAAATCAGCAATGCATCCCACCTAGAAAGTGTGCTAGCAACTCACTGTCCAATGCGGAATTCCATCAGCATGTCACCGTTGCTCAGCGACTCAAACCTAGGATAAGTCAAGGGCGTCCAAGGACCCGTGGATCCCGCAAGTTCGTGAACAACAGGCCCAAACAGATCCGCAGTCCACTTTGACGGGACATCCTTTGCGATCGACGTCTTGGACACGCGATAGTTCAAGGGTACGTCCTACAAACGGTCAGTGAATCATCCTCCCACCCTTTTAGCTTGTCTCGTGCACTGACATGGTGATCAAAGCTGAGATGAATTTTTCCATCACCAGAGATGCCCATGGAAATCATATTATGCCCGTCCATGGTTCTTTGGACGTAATCGGTAAGAGCCAGGTATTCCCAGTCGCCAACTGACGGGCTGACACGACGACGGCCAACCTTGACATAGTGGTTGTTATATCCAGCCGGGGTCGTCTCGTAAAAGGTGACATATTGATGGTCGCCAAAGGTGATCAGCACATCTTCCTGGTAGCTCACCCCGTTGAGTCGCTCAGGACCTTGGAGATCGGTGGCGACTGTCCACGACTTGGTTGATTTCACCGTCAGTGCTGATGCACCGACGAGCATGCAGCAAAGTGCCACGATACCAGTCCTGAGATGCATTGTTTCTGGTTTGCTGATGAGTGTTTCGAAAAGTCCTAGTCACTCCTATTTATGTTCCTGGTCTTGAACTAGTTGCTGCGGAGGACTATCCTTGTCCCAATATGACAGGTGGTTAAGCTCAACCCCAGCCTCTACCCTTTCAAGAAGGTTGCCTTGAAGATCGTGGCCATGAGCCAGACGAACCACACCATCGTGGTCCTATACTCCACAAATAAACTTCCGTGATCTGCTCCCCGGACTTTGGGGGTTCGAAGGATTCATCTCTTCCCCGCCCCCAAGCCTAGTACGGTGCCTGCATCGGCTTGATTCTGAATAGTATATAGACCGATGCATCTCGTCCCTTTTTAACTCGAGCACGGATCAGGATCAACACTCTGTTCAACGTGTTCAAGTCCTAAAGCCCCCTCCTAATCGAGTAAAGACTCCGCGCCAAGGAGTCGCATAGCAAAACGTCAATGCAACGACCACCGAATGTAACTATAAACGGAAAAAAGGCCCGTCGATTTTGCTAGGGCATCGCAGCCGAAACTAGGTTTGGTGTGGATCGTTGTTAACCGGCCCATTCATAGCAAAGCTACGCGGACAGCCTAAGGCCATTGAAGGCGGCAGTTGAGGGTGATAGACAGGGTGCCTTCGGTGTATTCCTCTCCCGAAGCTATGGATTGTTGCATGGGTAGTAGTCACGCGTCTATACAGAGTCTCATATGGCCAGGTGTATCGACTTGACAGCCGATCCGTCTACAGTTTATCCAACTATCTATGCGAGAAGGATGCCATGAGGCGCTTTGTTGGCTGCTGGTGGCTTCACCTCTCAGACAAGGAGTTGGAAGATGACAATGCCGATGACAGTCGAATTCTTTATCCCATGGTTCTATAGCTTTCATCACGCATAGTGTACTGCACCTTATCTACATCTGGATCTTGATCAAGCTGTCAACTAGCTGCTCCTCTCCATTGTTTGATGTCTGTTTGGATTTGGGCTTAAACAGAATTAGAATAACCATGTACGGTTAGCTCAGCTCACGGTGAATCTCCTTTGGTAGCAGTCAAAATGGTGCATTTCCTTGTAATGGCTTCTAAAAACATGCCCTAGCCTTGAGCTTGAACCTCTGTAATCAGATAAAAGGCAACAGGAGCACTTAGGCCGGCAGGTAAACATAATCTCTTTATCGTGAATCATAAAAAACATGCTAAATGCATCCCAGACTCCATATTTACATGTAACGATGCACCATCCTTGGCATAGCCGGTGCTTCTCCCATAACGACAGGCGGCGGGTTGTTGTTGGCATCAAAAGGACTATTCTTCTGAAGCCGGTTCCCAGTTCTTCTCCTCCTCTTCCGCACGCACGAGGCGATGAAGCAGCCTAGGATGAGCGCGACGATGACACCTCCGACAGAGGATGCGACGGCAATCACCACGGTTCGGTTCTCGTCGAACCAGCTGCGTCCGCTTCCTCCTCCGCTACCGCCGCCGCGACCTCCAGAACCGCCTCCTCCTCCTCCGTTGTCATCACCGCAAGAATCATCTCGCTCGTCTTCAGGACATCGGCTCGACGTTCCATCGCACGTCTCCTCGGGGTCACAAGAACCTGTGCTCGCTCTGCAGACTTGGCCACTCGATGCGACCTGGCATTCGTCTGTACAACAGGCATCTGTCGCTGGATCGCACGCAGCGCCTCTCTGAAGCTGGCATGTTGAGGGGTTGCAGCATGAGTTCTCTGGGCATCCTTCTTCACCGCCGCAGTCGCACGCCTCTCCTGGCTCAACAATGCCGTTTCCGCACTGGCTTTCGTTGATGTCGGGTGCGTCATCTTCGTCGACCAGACAGCTCGTGTTTATCAAGTCATCTCCAATCGCCGTGCAGATGGTTCCAATAGTACAAGGTGAGAACTCACGCAGCTCTCGTCCACTCCGCGGGTTCATGATGTACTGACCGCCGGCATCACACGTGGATCTGCTAAGGGGACAGCAGCCCTCAACAGGAGAGTCACCGCTACATGTCTCGGACAAGCAGTCGTGAGAGGCTCCAAAGTTGTGCGCCAGCTCATGGGCAAAGACCTGCCACTCGGCAGCCGTGCGAATGACGACGTTGGCAGACGCGACAGAGCTTCCGCCTCGCCACGATCTCCCTCCTCGACTGCAGATGTTGCCGATCCAGGCCATGCCGACAGTCGAGCCGCTCTCGCAGGCGCTCATCAGGGACCATGCGGCGTTGTCATCGCTGAATTGGCTTCTCCACTCTGAAAACAGGCCGAGTCGTCTGGAGATGTCGGTATTTGACGAGCAGGGGAGGTTCCAGGCTGTTGAGCTGGAACCTGTCGATGGGCAGGAGGAGTCGCTGATGGTCAGGTTGCGGATGGCCAGGGAGATGTTGAAGGCGTCTTCGTACACTTGCGAGGCGATGTTGATTTGTGAAATGATGTTCTCCCGGGCATCTTCGAGCGAGCCAAACTCGGCCGTGTATGAGCAGTCAGTCGCGACTCCTATCATGGCTACTCGTCTTGTCGACGGGCACCCGCTCGTGTCCCCAATCACGTCCACCGGGTCGATCTGGCCAATTCCGTTTTGTCGACGCACACGCTCGGCGAATCCATAACGTGGCATGTCTCGTTTTTGGTCTCGGTCATCCAGATCCAGAGAAAGCGAACGGCGGTCCAAACTCTGTGTGCCGCATAACGATGCGTTGGACAACGATCGTTGGTAGATGCCTCCGTCTTGCTCGACGTTATCCGACTCTCTCCAGACCACCATGTACGGAGAGTCCGTCGCAGGGAGTTTGCCGTCCAGTGAGAACTGCTTACTGCGGAGGTTCGAGCTCAGGGCGATGTGGTGGTAATCGCCGTCAAGGTTAAAGGCGCCTTCAAGAAAATATTGGCCGTTCCGAGCACGAACCATAATCCGGGCCCAGCCTACTTTCCTCCATGTTTGCTTCTCAACATCGGAAATAAAGGCGTCTCCCTTGTACAGGAGCGGCGAGCCTCGTCCTATGAGGGTGTTTGACAAACCGCTGGTCCCGTCGGGTCCAACATGTCGAACGTCTGTGAGACGCGAGATGACGTTGCGGCTTGGCTGAAGGTTTAGCTGGATCCTCTGTCGTTCTTTTGATATGGTGAATTCGACTTGGAAATTTGAAGAGGCGTCAAGGTTCTGTGGTCTTGAGGAGAAGTGTAGGTCCTGGATAATGGAGGCGTGGCGGATTGGGCTTCTGGCTATTGACAAGGCTGAGAGAAGGATCATGTCAGTTACACATGATCGACAGGTGCATCATGTAACCTTTTTTGTGGCGGGGACTTACCATGCACATGCAGCAGGGAGACAGAAATCGAAAGCAAGTATAACAAGAGACCTGAGAAATTCATCGTGTGTGTATGAGGGGCTGCTGCTGTGTAGATGCCCTCGCCGTGATACTGGTTCTCACGGTCGACTTGGGATCCTGAATGTCTTAAATCTCCCAGAGATACTTCATATCAGAAAGAAAAAAGGGTCCAGCCGTCTATCTCACGGGTGCACAAAGTTTAAGTGCTTGGGCCAACCAACATCACCAAGTCTTGGCGTCTGAGAAAGAGACTTATACCAAGCATGCTAAGCCACCCTGGCCTCGTCATGGAGACGGGACCCGGCCGGCCGGCTTTGACGGGCGAGTCCATCTATGTAGCATCGCATCTCTGACGATTCGGCAGACTCCTTGATACGTGAGTGTGACTCGTTGCGTGTAAGATGTGAGTCTGGATGAAATGCATGGGTGTTTTGCAAGGGCTTTGCCTGAAGACAGTCAGTCATCTTGATCTTGATGATTTTCGATCAGATAATCCCCCAGATCTCTACAAAAATGTCAGACCCTCACACGACCATTCTTTCAAACCCTACCCAGACATGATTGGGTAGCCGGCAGATAGATGAAAAAAGTGGTCACCTGGTCAAAAAGACAAAATTCATCCAACAGGGGGGGGTAAAAGAAAATCCCACCGTTGGCGGAGGTGGGATGGGTTGATCTGTAAGCATCTTGTTAAATCCGAGTGGGCTAAACCCGACCTCCTCCAAAGAACGGGGCTCGAGCTGACGTACGCTCTTCTCTTGGCATCCCGAGTGTCGGCGTCACTGGGAGGTGGCTCCCTCTTTCTTCTGCTTCTGGGCTCACTTCTTTGGCTTAGGAATGGATGACTGATGACACCGGAAGCACGGGTACATTGTACTTTATTGATAAGCTTAAATAAGCGCTTGCTTGCGTATTCCATACAGGGCCCTAAAGAGCATGACGAGGCTCAAGACCGACAAAAAACCAATCTGCATTCCTTGGCTGATGCTTTTCAGACCCCCAAGACTTTGCTAGGGTTCGATGATGCTTGTTCGGATTTACAGAATATTTCAAACCCCTAGCTCCGATTCTCATATGGACGAGTGTACGTCACCATCGCTGAGCCTCTATCAAGCTGCCTCTATTTGAAATAATGACGGACTTTTCTCTTGGGAAAACAGTCAAGGTAGCTCTAATATGCTAGATTACTCTTGTCAACAAAGAGTCGACCTTGGTTCTCCCTCAAACAGCTCTCACCGCCTCTCCTATTTTGCCTTGGCTTTCCTCCATGACACAGACTTCACACTCCTCATGACCATTCCGTGTATCTCGCCCCCAATGCAGTTCCCAAGTAAGACTACACGCCGATAAAGTGACTGTGTCTAGAGTTTTAAGGCTCGGGGCCGTCAGCGAGCAGATTCTTCTTACTAATGGACATTCACACAAATCCTCAGGGTGGCGAGCCTGGCATGGCGATGTGGAAGAGATGTCAAAGTCAAGGAGCACACAAACCGACTACCTACACATCAAAAAGAAGAAGGATGCAAGAAAATAATATTCATTCCTTCTTTTTCTTTCATATATATAGATACCATCAATTCTTTTTTTCTGACGAGCTTTTATTTCCTTTCACATCGACGTTCCCACTCTCTTGTGTAGCATGATCCTCCTGGCCTCCCTCACTATAGGCTGAGAATTCTCAAGTTATGCTCCTAATAATTTCATTGGACATATAGTAGCAAGACATATGTAGCAGAAAGTATAGTAGAAAAGGAAAGTCCCAGGTCTATCCATGGCGTGAAAACCCGTATAAATGGTGAGATCCATTGGCGCTCCGGTTGGTGGCCGGATGTCTCGGGTACGTTCCAACAACCCTGAGCTGCCTGATAACAAACATAGTCTGCCATCCATTGTTCTTATTTAGCCGGTGCTTGATAAATATCTGGCCCACATATAGAGGCACTTCACAGAAGCAATAGGAAACAAACATGTTGCGCTCATTCACACAAGTTCACGTCAACGCACACATGCTCTCATCCAAAGTAGAGTTTAAAGCGTAGTTCTAATATCCCAACATCTATAACCCATCCTTCATTATTCCAAACACGTCAGGGATACATCAGTTCTTCTCAACTCCATTCTCCTTCTTCTCTCCGTTGGTCTCTCCATTAGTCTCAGGAGAGGCAACAATCTCCCGAGCCTGAGCCAGGTCCTGACCCATGGCAGCCAGGTGCATCACATCAGCAGTCACTAGAATCATGCTCATCCTCTCCGCAGCCTTCTTAAGAGCATCGGGGGATCCGAATGGAGGGGCGGCAAAGGCAAAGCCAGAGTAGGGCTTGTCGTGCTTGTCCAGGACGGAAAAGAACTTCTCACGGGCGTCCAGCCACTCTTGCTCGTCACCGCCCATGCCCATGTTGCCGGGGAGGTTCATGCTCAGGCGGCAGTCGAGGGAGCCGAGCCACACAAGGTCGATGTCAGGGACCTCTGTGAGAATAGCGTCAAGGTTGTTGATACCTAAGATAGATGTTAGAGCTTGGTCTTGTTATATATGCCGGTTGTCAACTCACCCTCAAGAGTCTCGATCTGAATCATGATGGCCGCCTGGTCGTTGAGACACTTGTGGAGGTCACGTGTTGAGTCGTAAGGAGTATCGGTGACATAGGGGACCAGTCTGAATGGGGGAGCTGATCGAGTGCCGTTCTGCTTCGTGCCGTACTTGGCAGAGGAGACGACATGCTTTGCTTGTTCCACAGTCTCAACCTTTACAAAAAGTTAGCCCTGTACCTAATTGTTGTTATCTTAAACAACTTACCTGAGGGATGACGATGCTCGCACCGGCGTCCAGGGCGTATCCAATGGCCGCGTGGTCGTGGCCAGGAACTCTAACCCAGGGAATAGTGCGGCCCTGGCTCATGAAGATGGCCTCGTGGACCATGGTCGTCATAGTCTCCACATTGCAAGACGTGTGCTCCCAGTCGATCCAGACACAGTCAAAGTTCATGGGGGCAAGGAGTCGGGTCAGGGGAACCGCACTCAGACCGGCGTAGTAACCCAGCAGAGGAGGAATCTTCTTCTTGTGGGCATCTCTAATAGCGTCACGGGCTCTGTGAGGCTGGAAGAGAGAAGGGGCGGCATAGGCTGCCATGCCTAGGGGAGCGCTCGAGGCCATTGTGAGGTGTTTGTGAGATTGTTGGATGTGGAACTGGACTGAGACACAGAATGAACTCGGGGGAGCTCTGTTATATAGATTTCAAGTTTCCTGCACAGGTCTCTCCTCTGCATATCAATATCCCATAACGGACTTAACCAACAGACTCATGTTAGTTCCGATTCACTTGCATGCCCTGCCGCTGACATTGCACCGCCGCCACAAAGGAACCCGGTTATAGCGGAAAGATGTCAGACTCCCTAACGGTAGAAGTTCTAGTTCAGTCAGCAAACAGGCAGTTAGGAAGCTTGGTTGCCACCTCTTCTCCAACCAGCCCTAGGAGAAAAAAACAAATGGACCCCCCGGATCTAAGGCTGAGCCCTCCGAGGTAAATCTCTGCGAATCGACAGGGGCAACCAGTCGAGATCGGCAAGGCGGGACCCATCGTTGGCAAGTCCTGCCGGAATGCGTTGCGCTGGGTTTCACCTATACGACCCTAGCCCGCATTGATTAAAACCTCGAAAATGTTCCATTGCATAACTTGCCTTGTTTGAGGAGCTCCAGCAGTTGAGAAGCCAACAGACCGAGCTTACGCTATCCTCGCCACGTCGGTCCCCGAGTGACATTCAACAGTGTGAGACTCCTTCTTCTAAGCAAAAGGGCCTCGCCCGCAAGCGAGAGCATCCTCAGGAGGGATGAGTAAACGAAACTAGCTTCAGCCACTGCGCTGTCAAGTCGTAAAGGGTTACTTCTAGTCGCCTGCGTCATGGCAAGGGCGCGAAACAACTCAAATCCCGTCTTGGCTCTCACGTCAGCGAATTCCTTGTGGAGTTATCAGTTATACAAAATATAAATTTGGAATATACTCAAGGGTTATCAGCGAATTGACCCTTGCTCCGGGGAGGGATGATGGATTACGGAGGGGGATTGCTCCGTCCGGGACCGTTAATCCCGTAGTGTTGGCCCTTGGCGACGCCGAGTTCCGATGGGCCAGACCCCTTCACCGCCGATAATATTGGGTCTCTCCGTACTGCATGGTACAAATGTCGGGGAACGTGAACAGCAGGCTATGCCGCTTCTAGAATTAAGCTATAGCCTGGTCTCTCTAACCGGTTTCGCTGTCATGGGCAGCACAATCCCATCTTGATACCCCGTCGCGACATGCTTCCCCCCAGGACTCCACATGCGACTCTCCATTGCGCCTCTACCTGCGCTAAAGCGTGACCAAGAGGCCTCTTGAATCCACCAGCCATCACCTTCCATGACTGCCTCTTCAGCGTTGACGTGTACATAGAATGAATAGCTCAAGCTCGCCGCTATGCCCAAGTCGTGGCCATAGCCTAGGTGGTTGCCGAGCATGAAGAGGCTGTTTCTGTCTGCTTCGAATGCATGGGTCACGATATGCGCATTGACATCCTCCTTGGGGATGGGCTTGAGTAATCGGTAGTAGATCAGCTCCCTCCGGTCAGGTATGGGCTTGTCGGCGTTGAAGGCTGCCATGTCGACCTTGTACATGTCGAGGATCGGAAACGCTCCGTGGCCGGCATTTGGGAACTTGGCCTTTAGCCCATCAAGGTCGGCTTGTGGACAAGGATCCCATTCGTCTGGCCTCCGCGACGATAGAATGTCTCTGTATCGTTCTTGAGGCGGAATATCCTGGACATCATCGGGGCTGGGAACAGGTCGTTTGAAGGTGACGAGGCATGTCAAGCAGGTGTTGTCCAGTGATGCTTCAGCATCGGATACGGGAAAGGGGCCGGCAGGGTTGCTCGAGGGCTGAGTTGGCTGACGCGCGTTGACAAGACGAGTCGAGAATGATCGACTTGAATGAACTTCAGACACGTCGAGAATGAAGGGACGATCAGAGCGCCCTGGGTTGGTGAAGACTGCGTGAATGGACTGGACATGGTGAGTGAGGTACGCGACCGTGAAATGAATCGACTCACATGAATCCCGCGCTTATTCCCATTCACACCATTTCCTTCTTCATGATCTTCCAGCTCAACAACACGCGCCGCAGCAAGAGATGACTGCGCGTAGACGACAGCGCCATAGGCTCCCCTCGTAATCTTGGGTGGAGCGAGTCCCAGCGAGTCCCAAGGTAGCTCCTTGCCAGGCTCCCAAGCTGGCTGGCGACTCATGAACCTCTTGGCGGATGTTTGCGACCCCGGGGGCTCATCTGGAAGCTTGACTAACTCCAGGGCTTCCTGAAAGGACAATCGCGTCCATTCTTTGGGTGTCGCCATCGGGGTGAGATGCCGACTGAGGGGGGATGCCGAGGCCAAGACCTGAGAGGCGTCTCAGCTCGGACAGTGAGTTCCAAGCCCCTACTAAAGCTCAATAATGAGTTTAGAAAGCCAGTTTTCACAATATCTACACCTCTTGAAGCGTCAAGGCTTGGCCGATGGTAGCAATCAGGCACGGAAGGACGGGAGGTTGTTGTTCAAGGCCGGTCTGCCGCCGATTGGCGTTGCCGAGGTCCTTTCCGTTTTGGGAAGATGAGTGACACAAGACATCGTGTTCCAAAATTACCGGTCAATGAGATATGGTCGGTGAAAAGAGAAACAACTTCTCAATCATGAAGTCGTTTAAGAGAAAAGAAAATATCGTTTTGCTTTGGGTTGGTGTAAACAACTGAGAGCTTGGCCGAGCATGCAGACTCGTAAAGCCACTGCACCTTAAATGGACCCTATTATACTCCGTGCTGTAGGCAACATTCGGGTCAAGTAGGGCCTCGGAACAAGCGTGAGAGGGCTGTATTTCTTGCTCTACTCCGTACGCTGCATGGAAGGTTGAATTGGCTGGGGGTCTTGCATTGCTACCCTGAATCACAGGCATTGGGATGCATTTGATGGCTGGGATTGGCGACACAGAGGAAGATAACAAAGATAAGAGACGGGTGAATGGCCAATCCGATAAAGGGTGACCTGATTCTAGGTATTCTTTATAAAGAAGCTGCAGTATCTCCTTGATTTATGCGTGCTGCCGTCAGGAAGAATGAGCTTTGCTTCCTTCTAGCGATGATGCCATTCTCAACCCTCATTGCATTCACATGCAATATTTTCTTCGTTCTTCACCTAAGCCTACGCATCATCACAAAATACCAAAGAATCATCATGATCACGAAATGAAAAAGTCAATTATCCAATCGGCTGGTTCCAAATTGCCTTTCGATGTTACCGACGCGGTTGCGCTTCGCTACCTACTAAATAGTACAGGTACAGGGCAGGCACGAAGCAGGACCAGAAGCTCCGGCCGAGTCATGACGTCGTCACTTTTACCTTCCCTTTGGCGCCTCTCACAGGCCAGACGATAAGAATGAACCTCGCCCTCGTCAACAAACACGTCCTGAACAATCGCAGCATAATCAATTGCTTCTGAGCTATTGAATGAATACTTGAGCTGTCAAGATGCTGTCGTGTTTTGGTTGTGGCAGCGATAGCGAGGAGGCTGAGCGTGAGCCTCTTCTGCCGCGTTACAATGACGACACTACACTACAGACGCGTCTGCACGAGAAGCTCCATACCTACCAGATGCTACGAGCCCTTTCCAAAGGATATATGCCCAGCAATGAACAAGTCATCATCCACTTGCGAACCCTGCTGTCAGCCCAGATCCTCAACCCAGAGAGACAAGACCTGAGTCCATCCGGGCGAGCACTGGTCAAAACCATCAAGCTATGGATCACCCAATTCATCCAAGTTTTGCAGCACAAAAACGCCAGCGATCAAATACAGGACTTTATCTGGTATCTCACCAAGGCGCGTCTTGATGTGGATATCGCACATATCGAGCAGAGAGCTGCCAGGGCCAAGGTTCGAGCCGATGCTGTTGCTGCGTACAAGAGTCTGCAGACGGTCGGATCCTTGCTGCTAACCAATTCCGACTTTCGCATCTTCTTATCTGACCTGGGCACTGTTGGAAGAGAGGTCCTTCGAGACACCGCCTTTACCTTGTCTGACGTTTCCAAGCAGGCTGGTGAGGCCATCAAGCCAACAAAGGAGGATGAGGATGCCTTGAAGCAGGCAAACGGAAATGGCAAATCACGCGCCGCCCCGTCGAATCAGGATCTGAAAGAGGAGATTGCCGACATCTCCGAAACGGTTAAGGACAGCGCCATTGTGGTGGCCGACGAGGCAGGGCAGAGCATCAAGGAACACGCAAAGGGCGACGAGGGTGATGCCCTTGTTCACCGACTCAAACAGACCGTCCTCAACCTCCGGAAGCGCACAGACTACAAGGAGTCTGTCTCAACTCTGTCACTTCTCATCAGACGTTACTTACTTGCTTATTCGCACGCCGCCACTGAGACGGTACAAGCCCTGGAGGAGGACACCCAGCCCAACGCAGAGGCCGACAGGGCGGTGCACAACTTTTGGCTCCTCATCACCTCGCTTGGTGACCACGAATGCTGGGAAGATGTCAGGCGGTCATTCGACGCCGTCGTGGACGATGGCCGAACAGACCCCAACTTTGACGAGCTCGTGCGGCAGATTGGAAACCTGGTGCAGGACATGCTGAGCGATCCCGACTTCTTTGACAATGCCGAAGAACGGTTCAAACATTTGCGGAAGCAGTCCAACGAATTGACGGCCAAGTCATCCATCAGGGATGATCTGGACAGCCTCCTGGCAAATCTGCATGCTGCTTTCCGGTCAGTCTTGGATGATACGGACATCAAGAAGCTCATCCACACAACTGAGAGGCTCACGCAGCTGCTCTCCCCTGCGGGCCAGTACGCTAATAGCGATTTGGTCACCGACTCGGTCAACATCTTTGTACCTCTGCTCATCCAAGCCATCCAGTACATTCCGATTCCGCGCGTCGAAGTGGCTGCGCCAGCCATTGACCTCCTGCTTGAGAATCTCATCCTGGAGCCGGGCCGTACTATCAATGCGAGCTCATTCTTGCCCTTCAAGCTCAACGTCTCAACCTACAACAACTTTGAAGTACGCAAGGGTCGGCATGGAACCGCGTCCACCATGACCTCGATGATGAAGGTGACGGTGTCTGGTCTATCCATCGCGGCGGATGATTTGGGCTACTGGTTCCGTCTACACTCTGGCCTCTTCCGGATGGTGGATGAAGGCATTGCAGGGTTCCATCTCGACAAGCGCGGTGTGGATATCACTCTGGATATCGAGATTGGCAAGGACCGTCTGGAACAGATCGTGACCTTGCGCAACGTCGACGTCAACATCCACCACCTCAACTACACACTCAGCAAGTCCAAGTTTGCGTGCCTAGCCTGGATCCTGAAGCCAATCATCCGGCCCATCGTACGCAAGGCTCTCGAGGTCAAGATTGCGGCTGGCATCGCCGAGGGACTTCACTTCCTCAACCGCGAGATGCTATACGCACGGGAGCGGCTGAGGGCGACACGCATCGCAGATCCCAAAGATTTGTTGACCTTCATTCGGGCCGTAGCGGCACGCCTCGTCCCTGCCCCGGATCCCGACATTGAGGCCCGTGTCGGTGTCAAGCCTGGGGAGGGCGTATTCCGGGGGCGTTATGCACCGGGGAGCTTGGTCCGGCTGTGGGAGATGGAAGGCAGGGAAGCGGAACAGAGGCTGTTTGAGTACGAGCAAGGAGGATGGAAGAATGAGATTTTTGACGTCAGGACGAGGCGAGCGTGAGCATCCATCGATGAGGGGACGCACACACGCACGCACGCACGTCCCATGGCTTTGCTTCGCTGTATAATGCAGACACGCTCTATGGCTGAAGGCGGCAGGGGTGGGCGGAGTTGCTGGAGTTTTGTCTTGGTAATAGGACGGCAGGCAAAGGGCGGTCGGAGGGCTCTGCTGGGATGGAATTACGGTATTGCTGCACATTGTCAACACAACAGAAGACGAGTGAGTCGATCATGACAACCTGGAGCTGGTGTGACTGTGACAAGCGTTTGTCTGGGACATGAAAGAGGGAGCCAAGAAGCGGGCTGAAAGCCATTGGACCCCAGTCCAGCCGCGTGCCAGGCCAGGCCGCCCGGTGAAGTGGGCTTTCCACGATGGGTGTTTCGAAGCGCCCAACACTCGGAGTTGTGATGACCAACAGCAGCATTCTCTATCGTCAACGGCCAGGTCTCGTCTCCGCTCACCGAGGGGGAAGGTTGAAAAAGTAATCTGCGTCACGAAACGCGGCTTGGGGGTCCCAGTGGAGAACTGGGGAAAGCAGAAATAGGAGGCCAAGACATGGCATGTATGTTTTTGTCTGTGCCCTCACCTGAAGGCCCAATTCAATCCAAGGTAGCATCTCGGCCTAGGAGGTCTTTTGAAAGCGGTAATCGAGTACGTGGACAGATGCCACATGCAGACAGACATGAATAGTACGTAGTATGGATACACACAAGTCCTTGACGACGACGACGACAACGCAGACAAGGATTACACATCTCCTGTTCTTCTGGTCCGGGTCCCCCCCTGGGAGGCGTTGCCAAGATTGTTGCCGATGCCGTCCCCAGAGTCGTCGTCGGGACCCCCTCCCCGCCCGCCGCCCACCACGCAAAAGCCCGCTAAGCCCAACGCCAACGAGGCGGAAAAAGCAATTCGCTGTCGTACCATGGGGGGGTGGTGGTTTCCGCTAAATCAATTGCCCTGCTGTGCAGTAGCAAGCTAATGCTACTGCGAGCCATCCCACGGCGATCCGGACGGTGGCTGGCGAAGAAGGGGACCCGGGGGGGAGAAGAGGGTCCCCTCTCGGTACCCATCCGTAAGGGGACTGCTGTGGTGGTGGTCATGAGATTGGGTGAGAGGGATATATCTGCATGGCTAGTATCGACTAGTTTTACAGGAGTAGGTAATACAGCAGTAGTTGAACTGGGTTCTGAACCTTGTGGAGAAGGGTAATAGCTGCGTCTACATGGCCCCCTTTCATGACCTGGGGGGGCTTTTGTTCTTCCAATCCTCGGATTACCCCCCTTGGATCCCTTGTCCTTGGTCTTCCCCCCCCTTTGTGCCCGACCATCCGCGCCGTCGGCCAACAAGAGCATGGCATTGCTCATGGACATCCCTGCATCCCTGAACGCTTGATTCAACCGCCTGACCAGCGGGCCGACCTATGAGATGGCCGTCCGATCACTGCTGCGTCTTCATCCTCCCCAGAATGGCTTACCCCGGACGTGATGCCTGCAGGACCACCGCAGCAAGCAGAGACCACGGTCCCCCATTCCTTGGTTTTTTTCCTTCTTTCTCTTTTGCTCTGCTCTGGTTGGCTTCCTATCAGGAGTTGCTGATTCTACCCCATTTGCCTGAATCCTCGTTCGCTTTCCCTCGGAGGGCGTGGTCTAATTAACTAGTGTGTCTCCTGTGTCCTTGGATCATGGACAAGTGGCTTACCCATCCCTACACGCATCCCATCCCATCCCCTTCTCTCCCCCGCGCCATCGATGATCGCCTCGAGACAGGCAGGCAGGCAATAGCCTACACGTCGTCCTACAGGTCCGGAACGTCGCGATCCCTTCCCTCCTCACACCCCCCTTGTCTCTCTCTGCAGCTTCTCATGGGAAAGCAAAGCCCAGTGCCGCCACCCCAGACCTGCCTCTTCGTCCTGAAAAAGCAATCCGACCCCATACCTACGGTACACGGCCCATGGTCCACCTCGTGCCGGCCCCGGATTTCCCGTCGAATTGGTTCGGCGTGATCCTTGGGCCACACACCATTTGATCTCGGGGTCGTCGCTCGACTTTGACCTGCCCCCCCCCTCTTCAATCTTCAATTTCCCCATTCTTGTTGTCGTATTCGTCCCATATCTTTCTTGTTTTGTCAAAAAAGGTTTCCATATCTTATCCTATCTATTCGCCTCCTACAGGATACGACGCTTGCGCAGGACCAAAAAAAGACTCAAATCATTTCTCCTCACTCATCACCAGAGAGCCTCGGCGGACCTCTTCTGGCCCCACTTCCACCTTTTTCCAAGAATCACGCCAGTTGCTCCAACGTCAAATCTGTTCTGTTCCTGTCTGTCGTTCTCTCTCTCCTCCGAGGAGCCGTTGGTTTGTTGCTGCTGCTGGGAACGGGATTGGGGAAACACGTTGCGAGATTTCAGTGCCGGATCTTGGCTGCGAGGTCTAGGGGGCAACGCTGCAGAAAGTGGTTGCATTTCTAAGCTGCCTAAGGGTCAACGATTCACGAGCCCCGAGTTTGTAATCATCGCCAGATCGCCTGACAAGCGATTTTGTTCTCCCAAGTCGACAATCCGAGCCCAACGCGCCCTCATTGGGACCTGGATGGGGTAGTCTTTTACTCTTGCTGGATCAACCTACAACCGCCCGTGGATCTGAACCTCTGTTCTGGTGAAGCGGATGGCTTGGACGAGGAGGCACCTTTGACACCGCGCGCGGAGCCCCCCAAGCGAAGCGAAAGCTGTCGTGATGGAGGTAGAGGCAAACGGGCAGACCTCTCTCAACCTGCTCGAGACGTGGCGTCACCACCACCACTCGACGGGCGGCTGCCATGATGACCTCGCCGTCTCTCCGCTGGACCTTGCCTCCAACGACATAGCCCAGGTGCCCCGGTGTCCGGACCCCGACCCGCTGTTCGAGGTCCTCTTGGGAGACGGGCCGTACTCTGCCGCGAGGCAGGGAGACAGTCTGAGAGGTCCTCACCCCAAGGCGACGATATCGCAGGCATGGACACCACGGTCACGAATCAATGTTCCTTCGACATTCTCCTTCACAGTCCTCGATGCGAGGACGAAATCCAAACCACTCGACATACGGCTTCAACCGAAACCCATGGCCCGGCGTGGCATCAAGCGGCGTCGGGTCATGTCTGATGTCGACGGTCTCAACACGGCCGGCCTGAGCGTCAAGAAGCGTCGGCTCCGTGCCGAGCTCATAACCAGCCGGCTCTCACAACCATACTCACAGCCCGCGACGCATATTCTGAACCGCGAGGGCCAGGACTCGGGCGACAAGCGGTTCCTAAAGATGGCAACGACAATAGACGTAGCCAGAAGAGTCGCCCACCTTCACGCGACGTCCTTCCTACGCTTCTCAACCATGAACCGGTTACGGAGGAGGTTAAGCCTGGGGCAACCGACAACGAATGCGCGGGGATACGAGCAAGAGATTGCGGCTATTGCATCCAAGGCCTCCGGCAAAGGGGCATGGCGACCTCAAACTCTGCTGGACTCATCAGCGGGCAAGTCCATAAGAGTCTACCCAGTAGGCAACGGAGTCGTAGCACCTCCAGGCGCAGTGTTACCGACAAGACCCCAAGGCGCTTTCATGGTACCCAAGCCTGCCCTCCCACATGCCAAGCCCGTACCCTGCCGGCTGTCCAAGATGGCTGGCCGCCCTCTCTCACCTGCGGAGATCGCCGCCACCAAGAAGCGCACATCGCCGAGGATCCACCCCCTTCGGTCCCCGGAGCTGCGACCGACGGGTCCTATGCCTCCGCTGGACGACCTGGAAGAGGATAGCTTCGCATACATGCATCCAGCAGATGATGACTGGGACGACGCGGGCGATGACCAAGAGAGCGTGTACTCTGACTTTAGCGTCTTGTTTGGGCAGAGCGGCGACGGCGTCGCAGACGGGGAAGGTGACCGGTCATATGAAGAATATCTAGATGAGCTGGACGGCATCTGTTGGATGTCGAGGTAGCATGCAGGCTGCAAAGCGGCGTCTCGGGGCATCTTCGTGGGGAGTCAAGCAGGCGGGATCCAAGGATTGTTTTGTTTTTTTTGTATTTAAAAAGTTTCGTGTCTGGCATTGGGCGGCAGGTTTGTGTGTCTTTTTTGGCAACAGGATTTTATAGGCATCAGGGAGCATCATCCAGCTTAAACGATCGGATGGACTGGAAACTCAACTATTCTTCGGCTTCGTTTTTTTGGCGAGGGGCTTTCTGTCTTATTTCGATGAGCAACAAAACTGCTTTTTTTCTTCTTGACAACAAAGGTTTTAGATATATGAGCTCAGAGCCGTTGGCGCAGCACACGAGGCAAGATGGTTCTCGACAGCTTCTTTTTTTGGTTCGGTTTTTACTGTTTTACGCCAAGTTTGGACGCTCTGTCCTTGGCGATGTCGCACATGGCCTGTATACGTATATGATTAGCAACTCGACAATGAAAATGCCCTATCAGATTTCTCATACCTGTAACGCGGCGTCAACTTCCTTGGCAAAGTCCCCTCTCGCAATCCTGGCCCGCATGTCCTGCATGATCTCGGGCCTCCCTCGACCATTCACAAAGACAACGTACCGCAGGCCGGGGAACTCTTCTTCATACTCCTTGTTGAGCTTTGCCAATTCCTCGCCTTCGCCCTGGAGATTGGCCTGCTCTGCCGTTGATTGTGCTGAATCCACCTTCTTAGCCCCTAGCCGCGGATGTGATCCCAGGATTGAGAGGAGGGCAGCATCAGGGTTGCTTGATGAGTTGGATGCGGCGAGTGAAAAGAGCTTGGATTTGCAGGCGTCGATGAGTTCTGAGTATGAGGAATACTCGGCATTCTTCAAAATAGGGACGAGATTCGAGTGAATGGCTGGGCTCGGTTCGAACAGGAGGTCTAGGACCTTGACTTGTTCCGTCTCGTCTGCTTCACGTACGTCTTGGGGCCGCGGGAGGGACATGTTGTATAGACAGAAGATGGAATTATATGGTTGATAGGCTGAAGACTCCAGATCCAACCCTAGAATAGGGCGATAGGAGCAATTTATATGCACATCAAGGACGATCCAACAAGGTAGTCCAGTCCAACCCCGGAGATATGCGAGACTCCCTTGAAGCGGTGACGGCCGCAGAGATAAGCCCCGATAAGGCAGCGCCGATGAGGTCAGGCCTCTCTTATCGCGTCACGTGACATCAAAGCTTCCGCCTTGGATGGTCAGTGCATCGGCAAAATCTCGACTAGGTGACCGTCCGTCGCAACCAGAGCTTGGAGTCGACGAGTTGCGCTTTACCCGACGACAAGCAATTGAAGGCTCAACAAGCTTAAAGTAGCAGTCGCCATGCTTTGTGGAAGTGAGCTTGGTCTTTTTCCCGCCCCTTGAGAGCGGTGCGCTGACATGGACGACAGTTTCAGGAGAAGCTCCTCAGGAGCCCGTCGTGTCCAAGAAATCCGGTGCGTACATCAACAACAGCAAAGTTCGCGAGCGCCTCGCGCAAGACAACCGCTGACCTGTTGCAGGTGTTGTTTACGAGAAGCGTCTTATCGAACAGTACATCAATGAGCACGGAACCGAGCCCGACTCTGGCGAAGCACTCATCGCAGAAGATCTTCTGCCCATCCACTCGTCGCGTATCGTCCGACCGCGTCCTCCCACCCTCACCTCCATCCCCGCCCTCCTCGCAACCTTCCAGAACGAATGGGACGCGCTCGCGCTAGAGACATATAACCTCAAGGAGCAGCTGGCGCGCACCAGGGAGGAGCTTGCCACAGCTCTGTACCAGCACGATGCCGCTGTTCGAGTCATTGCCCGACTCTCGAGGGAGCGAGACGAGGCCAGGGATGCGCTGAGCAAGGTGACCGTGACGGGCGCCGCTGCCGACGGTGACCAGATGGTGGTGGACAGCGTGGAGAAGCTGCCAGAAGAGCTTGTCGCCAAGGTGGACGAGACTCATCAGACGTACGGCTGCCTGGGATGCATTCAAGGTATCGAAGCTAACAAGTGTGCAGACTATCCAAGGGTCGCAAGAAGCGCCCTGTACCTGAGGGCTGGGCCACCGCAGACGACATCTCCGCCTTTGAAAACGCGACCACACATTCACTTCCCGTTCCCGAGGCCACTGCGCTCAGTGTCGGAGGTGCTAGTGCCGCTATTGGAGGTCTGAAGGGCCAGGCCGTTGTCTACGCCACCGACGAGGACAAGGTCGAGGTTTCGATTGCTGTGGAGGAGCCCGTGACGGACACAGTATGGGCCGAGGACAAGATCGCTTTTGCCACTGGCCAGGGAAGCATCAAGGTGTTCCAGGAGGGTAACCAGGTGGCTTCGCTGAGCGAGCATGCTGGTGCTGCGACAGCACTGAGCCTGCACCCCAGCGGTACCATCTTGGCGTCGGTCGGCACGGACAAGAGCATTGTGTTTTACGATTTGGCCTCGCAGAAGCGTGTCAGCCGCGCTTACACTGATGCTGGTAAGTTTCTACTTGTCGTCTTTTACCTGTATGTTCTAACCGTCTCCTAGCTCTTACTTCGTGCGCGTTCCATCCTGATGGCCACCTGTTCGCCGCTGGTACAACCACTGGTGACATCAAGCTCTTCATGACCAACACCCTGGAGCAGGCCGCAGTCTTCAGCCTGGGTGCTCCTATCCAGGCCATCACCTTTTCCGAGAATGGTTACTGGTTCGCGGCCACGGCCAAGGGTCAGACCATGGTGACCATCTTCGACCTACGAAAGGAGGGAGACGCTGCGGTGGCCAAGGTCCTCGAGACTGGCGGGCCAGTCCAGTCCCTAGCCTGGGACTACAGCGGCCAGTTCCTCGCCACGGGTGGTTCTTCTGGAGTGACGGTCCACCAGTACACCAAGTCGAGCAAGAAGTGGAGCGAGCCCCTGAGGAATTCTACGGCTGCAGTTGCCATCCGATGGGGAGAGTCTGCGAAGCAGCTGGTGACGGTCAATGGCGAGGGTGTGGTGAGCATACTTGGAGCGAAGGAATAGAGGGAACTTTCAGGAGGTTAAATGACATGAAGATGTGGACTGAGAAGAGGCGGCTGGGTGATTCCCTAGTAATTACTGTACAATAGGCCTCCAACAATGGGTCAAGAGACAGGACGGTGTTTGAAAATTGACAATTCAAGGGTTTGGTTTGCTTCTGAAGAATATTTTTGTCATGTTAGTGCTCCATCTCGAGCCTCAAACGCCATCACTACACTACAGTACGCCAAGGTGGGCTTCCACATGGGCTTTGGTAGGCGCCCACCCCCTGTGACGCAGCCCTAGAGGGCCGGCCTGTTTGCCGCCTAACCGCCCCCCTGGCATCCGCCAGAGCGACCTCTTTTTAGTGGCCCATGTAGCGGGGTAGAGGCTTCCAACAGGGTCCGTGGTACCTATCGTCACATGGATGGATGGGCAGCAGCCTTCCATGGCCTTTTGGCCAAACGAATCGAGGCGATCGGATTTAAGCGTCGTTTACTTTTGACCCTTTCAACATCCAACTTGATATCTCTCCACCACCTTTAATTAACATCCAGCCTCGCTCCCACGGCTATTACCTCTTCTCTCCTCCCTCTCTCGAGATATCTACGCCATTTCCATCGTTCGATCCGAATCCCCCGACTCCGTATCCCTAGCCCGCTCCGCTGAAGCCCGTCGCCTCGATAACCTCATCTCGAGCGTATCGCCACGCGGCTCCTCTGCCTCTCCAGGCACGGCTCATTCACGCTGCAAGCCTGCTAGGCGCCTCCGCTCTGCCTGGCTTGCTTCTGCTTTGGTGAATACGTCACACTGACCCTTCACCATTGACAAACGCCGCCGCGACGGCCTGAATTGCCCTCGAATACAACCACCCTCTCTCTGCCATCTGCCCAGCATGGCTGCACACAGGGATAGCATCCTCGAACTCTTCGGTGAAGATGACCTCATCGAGGTCCACGTCAACTCGAGCCGAAACCCCAACTCGTTTGCCAATCTCTTCCTCCCAAACCCTCGGGGCGCCTCATTGTCAGCTCAGCCTCGCCCTGTACACCACCACCACCACCACCACCATCAACCGCGCCGAAGCGAACGACGCCCACAACCGCCGCAAGCACAACAGCCACAGCAGCCTGCACCAGTCATCGACCTCACCGAAGAGCCTGACTCACCCGTCCAAACAAGAGGGTCGTTGCCCCAGAACCGGAGTGGGAGGAACCCTAGGAGGACAAACTCACAACGGATATCACCTCCACAGCTTTCGAGGAGCGACGGGACCTTTTTCGGGCGCACCGCGAGCATTATCGATCTCACTGTGGATTCTCCCGAGGAAGAGCGACCTTCGAACCCCCTTGGTGGGCGGAACATGCGACCGCGGCCACGACCCGACGAGCTGATCGAGTTGGAGTTGATAAGTTCTATGCCACGTGAGCAGTCGGGAAGACGTCCGCCTGCTAGTTTCGCCATCGGCTTGACTAGGACGATCGCCGGACTTCTAAGCCGTGATATTATGTTCCCCCCGCCCCAGCTCGACGTCTCGCGAAACGCCTTTGCCCCACGAGAACCCAGCCCGAAGCCGGCCATGGAGCCCATCCCCCCCGCGCGAGAGGGCTTCACCCGCGACACCTGCACCGACCCCGAGAAGGAGTCTGAGAGCGTCGTCATCTGCCCGGCCTGCAGTGAAGAGCTGGCTTATGACCCGAGTGGCACCGTGACCCAGAGTTCTGTTGGAGGGAACAAGGGCAAGCGGAAAAGAGCACCGGGAGAGCACCACTTCTGGGCCTTGAAGAAGTGTGGACATGTACGCGAGGCACTTATTCTCTCTCTCATGGGACTAAACTGACATTTCTAGGTTTACTGCGCCGACTGCTTTGAGAATCGCAAGCCCACAAAGGCAAACCGTGACGGCGTCGGGTTCCGTGCTCCTGAAGGAAAGCACCCATACACTGCCGCAAACGACCTGAGATGCGCCGTGGACGGCTGTGAGACCAAGGTGTCTTCCAAGACCGAGTGGGTTGGGATCTTTTTGTAACAAACACCTCAAAGGTATGGACAAGCGCAGCGCCAGCGCATGGAGTTGGGGGACTTTGTGGTAATGAAGTCACGAGTGATGAAGGGCATATGGGAAGGGCATGGATCGGCGTTCAGGACTTGTCAAATCGTAGATACTTTGGAGATACTTTTGTCTCAATCAAGGTCAACAGCTACTGACCAATTGTTGAGATATCTCTAAACGGCCCTGGTGAAGACATCCAGGCTTTTGACGACCTGGGCGGGTAGGATCTCGGATCTCCTGGCAAAAAAACAAAGGATACTTACTGGAGTACAGGTATTTCAGGTAAACAGAGTAATATTGTAATACAGACGCCGTCGCTATGTAAACATCTATAAAATCAGGTTCTGCCGCCCATTTGCCCACGTCGAGTGGGATATGCAAATAACTCTAGTCAATGCCTCGTTCCTGTTTCTCCTGGATGTATGCCGTCCATTTAATCAATCAACCAAACTCCTAACCCCTCCAATGCCATCTCGTAGCATGGCACATGACACAATTGTTCCTCTCGTCTATCGTATCGTCAGGTAGGCAAAAAAAAAAAAGGTCCCGTCTCGTTCATCATATCATAAGCTCGAGAGCAATTTCATCCACCCAATCGCCTCCGTACGACTCCTGCGAGGCACTCGGCCCAAAACTTGGCTGTGGCGGTTTCTGATTCTCCTTGTCGTTCTTTGGTGTGGGTGACCTTGCCGGTTCAGCCCGTTGCACTTTGGGGGCTTGATCAAATGGTCTTGCTGCCGTGGGCGTGTTGTGCCTCTCGTTTGCCGTGTATTGGGGAGGATTCTTCTTCTCCTGCAGCGGAGGAGGTGCCTGGATCTGAGGTAGTCTCGGCTTGTAGCTTCCAGTGTTCCTCTCCAATGTCTTTTGTGGCTTTGGCAAAGACTTTGTTGGCTGAGGCGGTCTGGTGGCCTTGCAGCTCTCAGCTTCAGCACGTGCTACCATGCCAGCTTGAACTCGCGCCCGTTCGCGCTGCTGAATCTGCTCCAGTGCTGCGGTACGGCGGCTGCGGTGCAGAGCCAAAGACATGAGCTCGTGTGATCCGGAGGAAGTAAAGAATCGTCTCGGGGGAGGAGAGGGGGAGTCTGAAAGCGGTCCGAGAGATGGTAAGGGGTCAGGATCTGCGGGCTTGTCAAGCTCTTCCTCTTCTTCCACAATGGACGGAAGAGGAGCTGGTGCCGAGGGTATAATGTCATCATCTTCCTCGAGCTCCCGTGCTTGTTGAGAGGATGACGGAAAGAAATCATCAAAGTTAAAGAGAATCGCTTGCGTACTCATGGGGGGTGCTTGTCGAGGAGGTGATGGAGAGGGCGATGCTGGCGGTCGCTCTGATTGTTTCGGGAGGGCTGGTTTAATAAAGTTGAATGAAGGGGGGTTTGGCCGATGAAGGCCAAGATCCTCTTCATAGCGATTCGTAGGCGGTCCAGCACCAGCAAGTTGATTCGAGGTCCCAACTTTCATCCCTGGCACAGATTCGTGTGCTGGTTCGTCTTTGCTCCCGGAGTTCTGGTCACATCCCTTATCAGCCGCGGCTTCGAGGTCCTCGAGCAACTCCAAGGCCAATTCCTCCTCAAAATCTGCGTCAAGTTCATCCTCCATATCCAGAATGTTCTCTTCTATTGGTGGGTTTTCCAAAAGACGTTGTGAAATGTTTGTGACCAAAGCTCCTCCTCTACCCTTCGTCAATTCCTCATCAACTCCTTGTATGTCTTCACACCCTGGGCTCGGGGAAGGTCTTTGTGATTCGTCGTCGGTCATAGCTGCAACTCCAACATCCGGGGTATCTTGTTCATCATCTTGCATGCTCTCCAATGTCCGTACTTTCTTCGTTGCCTGTTGCGGTTTTTCGTCAATAGTGTCTGTCGTTGTCGCCTCTGGAAGGTCTGCTTCCTCCTCAATCGTGTCGTTCCTCACATCCTTTCCGTTGACATCCCTTTTTCTCGGGCCCCCATTCCCTCTAACAAACCAAGAGATGGTCTCCTGGCTCGGCCGCACATTCACCAGTGGCAATCCCTTCTTGCGCTTCTCCGCCTTTTCAGCCAGCTCTTTCTCCTTCTTCTTCTCGCGCGCTACTTTCGCCTTGGCCGCTGCTTTTTCCTTCTCAAACTCCTTCCGTATACGCTCCTGCTCAGCCTTTTCCTGCTTCCAAATTTCGGCTCGAGTAAGTTTGGGTCCTTTGTTGGCGGATTTATAGGCCTTCTGGACCTGCTTCGAGGTCATGGGTCGGAGGGGGGGCTTGTCTGGGGATTCGGCTCGACCCGGGAATTTGGGTATGAGAGTAAAGGTTCGCTGACCCATCTTTCCCGTTTGGGCGACATCTGGCCTAGCAATTGGGCGGCCGATGGTGGAATAGTGAGCGTGGTGGGCGTGAAGTGGTCAGAAGCGTGATGGTGGGGGATGATATGGTGGTGTTGACGCGAAGTGGAAACGTGGTCACGTGGCTCCATCAACAAAGACAACGAATGCACGGGCTTCCTTTTTGGCCATTCCTACCTTGATATCGGAAGGGAGAAGGATAAGATGTTCCAATTCATCAACTACGTGTTCATATTTGATTGAATAAGTTCAATCTCTTCGTCCCAGCGTTTGAAGACTCCTACTTGTCCAGAGTCTCGACCGTCGGATCCCAAGCACAAGGCCTGTAATCACTTGTCGCAACATCCTCCACTTCCTCCTCTGTCAGCTCAAAGTCATACAGCTGCGTGTTCTCCAAGATCCTTGAGGGCGTAACGCTCTTCACCAGAGGAACGTAGCCCCTCTGCAGACTCCATCGCAGCAGGATCTGTGCCTCCGTCTTGCCATACTTCTCCGCGAGGGCCTTGATCTTGGGTTCGCCGAAGCGCTCCCCTCGCACAATGGGACAGTACGCCTCGACGGCAATGTTGCGGTCTCGGCACCACTTGACGATATCGGGCCTTGTGAGCCAGGGATGGAGTTCCCATTGACCCACAGAGATGACACCCCCCTTGCCCTCTCCCCGCTCTGCTTCGAGCTCCTTGATGTACGCCTCGAGCTCGTCGAGGTGATGAACACCATAGTTGGAGATGCCCAGGGAGCGCACCTTTCCAGCCTCGACACACTCGACGAGGGCCTTCCACGCACCCTTGCGGGCATCGGGTCCTCCATAGGGTGCATGAATGAGGACAAGGTCTAGGTAGTCCAGCTTGGTCTCCTCAAGCGCAATGTCCACCAGCTTATGAGCATTTTCGTAGCCCAGAGGAAACTTGCGCACGGGGATCTTTGTGGTGAAAAAGACATCCGAGCGAGGGATGCCAGAGGCGGAGATGGACGCTGCGCTCTCGCCCTGGTTGCGATACGCAGAGGCGGAATCGATCTTGGAGACTTAGCAACCAACCTATATAGTTTAGGAATGCGATACTTACATGGCGGTAGCCTATTTCCAGGGCTTTCTTGCAGACATCGGTGGCTTGTTCGAGTGGGCTAGACAAGTTAGAAAGAAATGATGGTACATATCCCTCATGAATAGACTCACGTCTGGTAGACCTAGACATCATAGTTAGCATATGACCGAAACACGGAAACAATCCAACATACTCCAAATCCAAGAAGAGGGATCTCATAGCCCGAATTGAGCTTCTGAGTAGAACTGAGGGCGAGTTTCGATGCCATCTTGCGGCTCATGAGGGGTTCCTAGCTGTCCTTAGTACCTAGGTGCCGCTGGAATGAGGGGTTGGGATGGTGAGGTCATACACTTTGCAGGTAGTAGGCTTCAGCAGACTGTATCCACGACTTGGATTACTATGGACTGAAATGCCCAGACTCTGGGCAGTTGCACTCTTTAAATGGTGGTTGGGTGACGAGTTGAAGTTGTTGAGATGGGGGGGTTGAGGTGAGTGATGTGGAGATGATTGCGCGGGTGCATGCATGAGATCACCAATGAGTGCACAACTAAAAGTTCCTGCAACACAAATAAAAGTTCCTACAACACACACGAGCACAAGCACACGAGCACACGAGTAACGAGTACACAAGCACACGAGCAACGAGCACCATTAAGCTGCCAATTGATAACTCTTCAGTCAAGGTCCAGGAGATAAGCCTAACACCGAATGATGATTAATTCGTAGCAGCGCTAGCACAGTCCGGCACCCGAAGACACACGTAACATCATTAGTTGAATACTAAACTATATGACACTATCTACCATCTCTTGTTTAGTATCCTTGTCGTGTTCATCGTCGTCATGTTCATCAGCGTCGTCGTCGTCAAGATCAAGCATCGGATAGTTCAGGATAGCAGCGATATCACCCAGCATGGCCAAGCGTTGTCCGCTCTCGTGGTCACTGCTCAGGATTCTTGCCTCGCCGCCGTCGCTCCGGACCTTTTCAACTAGAGCAACATACTTCTTGCGAGTGGCGAGGTCCTCGCTGCGGAACAACGAGTTGTTGACCAGCAGGACACCGCCGCCGGGCCCGACTGCGCCGTCGTTGACGGCCTTCGAGACAGCCGAGGTGCCGTACCAGGCACGGCCGTCATCCAGCTTGAGCATGTCAAAGAATTGGTCCACGTACTGGGTTTCACGAGCAAATTTCATGTCCTTCATCTTGGCAAGGACCTCGGGGCTTTTGAGCACCTCATTGAGACTGTGGACATGACCCGAGTTGGCGTGAACCACGGTAGCCTGCTTGGCCACGGCGGTGAGCACCTTGTCTGCCTTGTCTCGTCCCTGGTTGGCGATGTACTGCTTAAAGTCACCAGCCACAAAGCCTGGACTGGCCAGCAGCAGAGGTCGAGACTGCGTAAAGTCCATGGTCCGTAGGAGGGTGGACAGCGTCTTCTCATAGAAACGACGCATGCCTGCATCCTGATCCGACGCCAAATCACGCTTCTTGGGGATCACGCTCTCAACACGGACCTTGAGGACGGTCCGGAACTGGGTGATGAGGCAGATGTTGGCAAGGCCTTCCTGCATGACGACGGCTGCTACGGCGCCGTCCTTGTCATCCGACAGGGTCTCCTGGAGGGTGGCCTTGGCGATCGAGTCCCAGCCATCTGGCTTGATGATGGTGAAGGGGCGGTTGACCTCAAGGTCAAGCGTGTGATGGGAGCCCAGGGTGACATGGGGGTTCTCGGCGGTGACAGTGCCAGAGACGCGGAGCGACGAGATGACGGGATCAAAGAACGTGGACTTGACTTTGATGGCTAGCTCGGTGTGGACGCGCTCAGACGCCGTGCTTCCCGTGTTGGAAGTGGTGACGACCTTGCGAATGGCGTGAGCGTGGATGATATCTCCAGGAAGGATGAGGTTGTATGCGTGCCACTGATAACGGTGTTAGTCGTGTCTTGTCTGAGTGGGATGAGGCGCCGGAGCGGGAGCGGGAGCGGGAGCGGTCAGTGTTTGAAGGGGAAGTGGCTTGAAACCAGAAACCTGTGGTAGGGAGAATACAGGGCAGGAATCAGGTTCATAGCGGGCATAAACTAGTATCATGAGTTGATGTCGATGTGAGGGTGTGATGGTGGAAGAGGGGGAGGGGTAATGGTAGAGGGATACAACAAGGGTCGTTGACGATCGGTAGACGGGAAACGGGAAACGGGA
Source organism: Fusarium protoensiforme (assembly GCA_011320165.1). Classification (NCBI taxonomy): domain Eukaryota; kingdom Fungi; phylum Ascomycota; class Sordariomycetes; order Hypocreales; family Nectriaceae; genus Fusarium; species Fusarium protoensiforme. The sequence goes on from JAANQP010000128.1 coordinate 67,917, forward strand.
GATGGGAAACCAGGGGGTGATAGGACAGGATAGGACAGGGCTTGCAGATTGAAAGGGACACGAGGGATGCTGATGGGGGGGGAGACAAGGGGAGGAGACAGGACAGACAGTGAGGAATGGGGCGGCTGACCATATCTTCGGGATCTTCGGGGAGGAGAGACACGGTCTCCTCCTCGAGATTCTTGGGGACCTTGCGCGAGACTAGCTTCATCTTGATGGTATGGTATGGATGCTATTCTTGTGGCTGCTTTGGAATCCGCTGACTGGGTCCCAGGCCTCGGACCTCGGTGGGCTTGTGAGAGCGAGAAGTCAGACAGGAACAGGAGTTGGCCCGTGTCTGGAACAGAGCCGCAGGTGGTCTCTGTGTTTTCCTCTGAAAGCCGTGGATCTGCCACCACTGTCGGGACTCGATAGGGATCTGACAGCAGCGTGGGGTGTGTACCCGTTGAGCTGCGTGGCCAAGGCGAGGCTGGCTGGCTGAAGAGGCACAGCAACAGCTGGATGCGGTTTGAAGCTGGGTACGGTATGTGTTAGTATGACCAGCTGCTTTCCGTATGGCGTTCAGCCAGGCACGACACGGCAGGGTTGACGAGTGTCGATTTGGGTTCCGAGATGTGACACCTGGGGCTAGGACCAGGGTGGAATCGGTATCGGTAGTTGACAATGGCCGATCGGACGGACTTTGCTGAAGCCCGCGGGGTTTAACGACGTCCTTTTTAACAAGAGCCGTGGCGGGACTGAGTTTTGACTGGACGAGTAAATAAAGACCCTCAGCCTATCTCCGCTATAGAACAGTTGAGAACAGGATGCACGTTGAAGATTTGTGGGCATGCCGAGTCTAACTTTCTCTTGGGTGGATCTGGTCCTCGGCCAGCTGTCTGTTCGGTGGTCCACGGGGTGCGGAGGAGGGCAAGATGGAGATGGTCTGCAGCTTACCCGCTCCGTAGCTGTAGTTAGCGGGATTTTCTTCTGCTTCTGCTACTTTTTGCTCTGCAAGTTGGCTTTGTAACGTGTATCGTCTTGAATGACTCTGCTCATGGACCCATTCCCATTCTCCGCATAAGCGTTGCCCGGCGCCGGCGGAGTTTTGTCATCCATGGAAGCCTTCTTGAAGTCCGACGGACACTTTTCACGTGGCCGGGAACCCGCTTACCTAACTCTATCGGCCAATAGGCGATCCATTTTGAGTTCGCCTCGGCATATTGATTGTTCCATGGGCTTTTTTGGGCCTCTTGTTAATCAACTTTTTTCAACAAAGCGAGCCAAGACATCGATCCATGCAGGACCGGCATCTCAGCGCCGACGGGATTTGCCTTGTGCATGTTTCCGCATTCGTTCTCTTGTTCATCTCCGTGTGCCAGGCAGCCTTATCATCTGATGTTCTGCCAAGGGTTACGGTTCTCGACGCCTCGAGCTTGAGGCGGTCACGTCATCATGCCATCTCAAGCCGTCTGCGACGCTGTTATTTGTCACCTGGGGGCCCTGGTCGCCGTGTTAGTGCCAGGAGGAGGCTGACGTCTGCTTGATGCGATGCGATGCGATGCGATGCGGTCTTGCTTGTTGGTGATCCTGAGGCCCCCTTGCTTGCTCCGTTGCCTACGGACGATGGAACGGAGAACCGGTGCAGCGCGCTCGATGCGGAGGATCGGTGCGATGTTGCCGCGATTCTACATACGTCGGCGCCGACGAAAGTCCTGACGTAGTCCATCTTGATAGCGCAAGGCTCCGAGGATGGTTTTTCCTAGACGGGAAGCGGGAGGATACGGATCCTGGTCCGTTTTCGAATCGAATACGCAAGCCAAGCGCTAGTGAGTCTGTGTCGCCTTGTTAGTGATGCCCTCTGCCACTGTCGCGCATCTGTCTCACACAGAGTGGTCCAAGCATGGCTGGAATATCCCCTCACCATTCCTCGTCTTCCCCTCATTGATTGAGACAGAATGGCAGCCTATTGTACTCTACATGATGGCTGGTTGTGCGGGCTAGACCGACATGTGTCTCCACCAAGAGAATTTCGGACTCAATACGCGGATGGGAACACGCGCATTGCCATCGGTGCCATCCCGGCCTCGTATGCATCCCCAAGAATTCGGTAACCCTTCCATTGACGGGCTCCCAGTGGGGGGGGGTACCTGAACCTGGTGCCGCTTTTACCACTGGCAGTTCGAGGAGTGCTGTCAAAGTGTCACAATCCATCCACATCAACAAGCGGAGGTCTCACGGCTTTGGCTCTGGCTCTGGCTCTGGCGCTGTTGAATGTTGACTTGAACAACCGAGACACTTTATCAATGTCTCAAATGACTGCTGGGATGTCTTGAAGAGACAGCATTCACCGTTTCCAACCCTCCAATTGCAATTGCGCTGGCACTTGCGGTCTAGATGTCATCGCCTTATTTCCCACATGAACCTTGACGCACCAGAGCGGCGTTCACGCCAAGCCCTATTTGTCGGGCCATGGACCAGAGTGCGGTGAGCCACGGAAACGAACGGTTCGCATTGGACATGGCTGGCCGACTGGGCAACGTTGACTTTTTTGATAGATCCATGACAACCGTGCTGTGTCGTCGATCTTTCAGCTTGCCTCCAACACTGGGAGTTATCGACGTCAATTTCTCAGCACAGCACAGCACAGCACAGCACAGCAAAGCCAAGCACAGCCTTAGGCTAGACAGCACAGCCAGCACGAGGCTTTCAATAGCCTTGCACAACGTGCAACAGCTCAGTCAGAACTCAAAGAGACGGGAGAGATGCGCCATGTAGACGCCTGGTGTCTCCAATAGCTCAAGCCCTACCACTCGAATCTGCCCTATGGGCTGCTACCGGTTCCGTACCTTGAAATAGCGGGTATGTCATTCTCCTTTGCCGGATCTTCACTCTGGTGTGGTCTCGTCTTACCTCATTCGGCATCCATCACGTTCTGGCTGCCCAGCTTTTTCCCTTCTCTGATCCCCAAAACCCCGCCGACTTCCGGGAAGGTGTGGTGAATCCTACCCTCCCTCCCGTCCACTCTATCCCCATCTTCACAGTCTCCGGGCAAGAGGTCTCTGGCACATGGCAAGGCATTGAGCCTCGTTGCGACTCTAGTACCTGTACTCTCGCATGCCCGCGTATCGAGTTGCTGACGGCATCAGATCAGCTGCACCCACCATCGTCCTCGTCGTCCACTCATAGCAGCCCTCTTTTGGCCATTCTCCATCATCTTCATCATCCTCGTGCCCGACGCCTCAGTCTGCTGGTGCTCACTGGCTCCCTCACAACACCCCCTCTTCATCTCTTTCTCTGACAACTCATCGCATCACGGTATCTGTCTCCTTTTTCTCTCTCCTTTTCCCTCCCGTCGACCCTTTTCGCGCGCGCGCCCCCCAAAAAAAGAAAGACGCCAGCATCTTCTACGCAGCGCTCCGTCCACTAGACTCTATTACGGTTCCATCCCTCGCGCAAGCCAGGCCCACCCACCGCCACTCATCTCAGCAGGCACCCAGCACCTTTCAGCGCAAACCCACCGGTCGCCAGGGCCACGCTGCAGCGCAGTGAGGTGCAGTGAGCACATGGTTGTTGATCCGAGCTGGCCCCGTCGTCTTCGCTCCCTCGCTCGCTCACTCGCTCTCGTTTACTTCAACGACGCCGAAACGGCGAATGCGAGTCGCATTGGCTGGCTGTCCTTTTTAACGCAAGCTCCAAGACAAGACTCCTTGCTTCCTTTCTTCAGCCGCACTCCTCCAGTAAGCCATCCAGCGTTTCTTCTGTCGCTAGCTCCTCACGACTGCCTCGTCAAATCCACCCGTCTGACACGCCCAGAAACAGAGCTCTGGAACCCCCGGACCAACTAACACATTTTGCACTTTGGTCCTAGGCCTACGGACCTAGGCACAGTGGACAGACATCCACTGAGGGACTCACAGCAACGCCCACAAGGTGACGCCCACACCGTCTTACCTGGTTACCAGCCCACCAACTGGCTGCCGGTCTGGTCTAGCCCGCAGGTACCTTGATCCAGCAAGCTGTCCGCCCAGCCTCATCTCGCCTTTTACTCTCGGACCCTTCGGATTGAATCCACAGAACTCGCTACCCCCGGTCCCCGCCACGCCCACCTCCCTCTCCATCTCACGCCCCCCCACGAGTCCGCGAGTCCGACAGCCAAGTCCACCAT
>JAANQP010000129.1:0-38807 GCA_011320165.1 Fusarium protoensiforme
AGATTAATTAATTTAATATTTAATACTAAAGAGAAAAAGAAAATCTTTTCTTTATATAGGCTCGCAGTGGGTTCTTATAGGGTTCGCTACGAGGGTTAAGGTAGGGCTTTAGTTAGTTCTTAGTTCTTCCGGGAGAAGAACCATTCTCACATGGGTTCGCCCGTAATAATACTGGCTGGGATGCTAGCTACACAAGGCCATTATCAAACGCTAGATTGAGCAGCTATTGACACCATTGCTTGGCTGGATATTAAAGACCATACTGAACGACTGGATTCTGCACCAACAACGAAACCACAGGGCACTTTATTATCAAGAACGGGCCTCCCTCCCGGCCGAGCCTTATCGGCCACTGTAGTCGAGTAAACAGCCAACGCCGCACCCCAAACCATAAGAGCACATGTGTCGGCACCTGTGTACCCATCAAAATGCCTTGTCAAGCCATGTGGCAGTAAAACCCTGTCCTTGGGCATGGATCACGCCGCCATTTAATTTCATGAGCGCTTGCAGAAAGTGCAACTTTCCCGGTCGAATCCAAGGCTGATTTAGGGCTGACTCGCAGACACCTGACAATTCAACAAAGCAAAACTGTAGCCAGCCCCTGCGATTGATGGGCTTATTTAGTTTGTCCCCCGACCAAAGTAGGGAAGAAAAAATTCTTCTTTTTCCCCTATCTCTTGCAACAATGGCCACGACAGTGAAGGCCGCCACGCACGGCCCGTTGCCGAGCAATCTCCAACCCTGCGCAGCGACAGCTTCGTTTTTCGCCTATGCACAGGGCAACTCGATAATCTGCTGTCGTCGCGACTCTCTTGAGATCCCAAAAACTCTCCAAGGGCATTCGGCCAATATCTGCCTGCTCGTCGCTGACGCTCATAACCAGTATTCCGTTGGCGACGTTATATTCAGCTACGACAAGTCAAACGTCGCAATATTTTGGGACCTGTTGACCGGGAACCAACTAGTCCGGTTGATGATTTACGAGAACCTGACGGCGGCAGCATGGAGCAATCAGCAGCAAATGCTATTCGGTAAGATGGCCCTCATGGTCAGGCCACCAAACACGTGGATGACTTACACAACGGTTACCAAGGGTCTGCCACGGGCGAGCTCACATTCTTCGACCTTTCCAACACGGATCATGTCTCGATCCATACAATTAAAAGTTCAATCTCAACACTATCCTCTGCACTTAGCCGTGGCAAGCTTGCAATTGGGTGAGTTAGTAATCAACACGAAAGGCGCCATGCTGACCCGGCACCCGAAAGCTACCACGATGGAACGATACTCATCGTTCGCACGGCTCCGCGATTCACAATTCTGCATCGCCTCTCATTCTCAGAGAATACCTCTCCCATAGTCGGTTTATCATGGCATCGATCCTTGGCTGTCTTGGCGGCCCAGAATGAGCTTGGGGAACTATACTGCTGGCATACCACACGCGATCCCCCTAAGCTTAGCAGGAAATTCGAGCTGAAAGACAACACTGTCGCTGGAAGCAAATGGATGGAATGGTCCAGGAATGGACATATAGTTCAACTCTTTAATCCGTAGGTTAAGCAAGATTTCCTGGATGCTTCAACGGCGAGTCTGGGCTAACATCACTCTCTATATAGGCAGGCACCACCGGTGGTGCGGGATCTAAAGACAAAACATACCAGACAAGCAGATTTGATTGTGCCTAAACTGATCAAGGGGATTGCGATCTTTAGCCCAGACGCGATGCTATTTGTGTTAGATGTGGAACAAGGCATCTGGCAATTCAAATTGGAGGACGTCAGCCAAGTGTCCATTATCCGGCACTCGCCATCCTGGGTACAAAGAGGATCTAATCCGGCCCTCGAGATGAGCTCTCATATCTTTACGCATGAGCGCGTTTTGAGCTCATCCAGTGATTATGAGTCTGAAGGTGAAGGGTCATTGTGGTCCGAGCAAGGCCTCTCTCGTGGGGCAACATCCGCATCTTCCGTGATCGGTGAAGCAGACCCTTCAGATCAAAAGGCTTTAAACACTGGCGCAGAAGATACCATCTACCATGCTACTGTAGAAGTACCATACTCCGATGAGTGGGATAGGCGAACGAGTCTTGGGAGCTGTTGGGATATGGGGACAGGCATCAAGATTTTGGCCATCGGCGAGCAATTCGAGTCCCACGAAGACCCCGATAAGTCCCTCAGCTCATCGCCAATAACAGCCAAAACTCTCGGTGGAGAAGATCTGGAGTTGACCAGAACCTATCATTCCCCTATCAACAGCTTTGGCCTAGCTGGCAACTCTGCCAACGAGTCTCACACACTCAAGGTGGCAGAGAATGTTGCCCTCTCAGAACGCTTCCTGGAAGTTGAGAGAAACTTGGGTCAAAGGTTTCTGCACTCCGTAAAACGAATCCTATCCGGCCTTTCATGGTTAGCAAAGATGGCCAGACCTAGCTTGAAACCAGGGCATCGCCGTATCGAGTGGACATGTGTAAGTACCTACCTATATATCACCACCCGGTGTATGCTTGGAGGGCCAATTATCGTTTGCCTTAGTATGGCACTGAACCTTTGGCACAACCCTCTAACTCTCATTTCAAGGACTGTGGCGTCGAACTATACGCTGACTTCTGCGTCCGTAATTCGGAGCACATTGATAACCTCGCACGCTCCCTGAAGTATCCAATGCAATTGGATACCAGCCTCGAAGAATCCCGTAGCCACGAGTCGCAAAGCACCCATGGTCCTAGAGAAGACCCGAAAACGATCTCGACGAGTGACAGCCGGCATACCATGCAGGACTCCAGCAATTGCAGTGGTGGCGGCACCAGTTCCAGCACCCCACGCAGACCATCAACTTCAGGTGCCCCAGTCTCAACTCCCGCCATAGATGCGGCTCCGTCGAAGATTGTTGCCCCAAATCAACACCCCCAAGGAACTAGGCCAAAGTTCTTTGCTCTCTGTGTCAATACAGGAGGCATTTACAAGACCCTCTCGGAGGTTGATTTGACGGGAATCAAGTCTGACATGGCAGGGTTTCTCAAGATGAAGGAGGCGTATTTGGCCACTCGTGGCCTGCGCTCTAGACTCAGATTTCTCATTAAACCGGTCAACTTAGAATTCGTACAGGTGAGTGTTGTCGTGTAAATGACACTACAGCGGCATCTCACTAATATTCTCGCACCATCTAGTTCACGCTCTGGAATCGAAAGCATGGCTACGTCTCAATCTGCAACAGGCCCAGGAGCATCCCACCACACACAATGAGCGACTACGAATATCTCCCCAAGCCGCTTGAGCCACTTCCTCCCATGCCGCCAGAGATCTTCATACACTACCTGGAGCATGGCGAAGGGGAGTTGAGCCCAGCACGGCATGATTGGCTTCCACGCCTCCCGTTGCGGCTGGGCACGAGAGTCATTGATGGTGAGGAGGCTTGTTACGGGTATGGCGTTCACATCATTGAGGGGCCGAACCGCATGACGATCTTCTGGATGTTCATGACCACTATGGCGGCTAGTATACTGGCATGCGTATTGTGGTCCGGTGTGAAGGAAGACATTCAAGGTGGCACTTCTCTGGGGGCCTTGATTGTAGCTCTTCCCGCGGCTGTTCTAGCGGCATTCTTGTTTCGATTTGAAGGTGTCTAGACATCCATTATGCGGCTCTGTTTTTGGCTACTATTTGTCTTTTGTTCAATCAGACCAGTTCCCAACATACTTTGGGGCAAAGAGAGTATGGACTAAATTGTTTTATGTGCTGAAAGAGAAGACCAAGAAATTTAGTATCCCAATGCCTAAGCATCTCCATACTCCTTTCCCGATGAGCAACTCAAAGTACCTTTGCCCAGCCACGGGAAGACGCGTTACCCTAGCTCCCGTCGGGACGGATCTTCCCCGAATTAGGCCATCAGCTCCATCACGGGTTGAGACCCAATTGGCTCACCTGCAGTTAGTCAGACGAGCGGGCGGTATCGACTGATGGACTCTTTAGCGAGGTGGGGGCGACACAATTGATAAAACCGAGGCATCCCGGGCACCCAAGAATCCCTCCCCTCCCTGTCAAACTCCACGGCGCGTCATTTCTTTATAGCATGGCCGAGACAAAGGACGAGCGTTCCCCGACTCCCCCTGGGGCCCTGCAGGCCGAGACCCAACCCGAGGCAGATGTTAGTTGCTCTTGTCCATACACATTGTAGCAGTGCTGACATGCATCTCAGGGCGACTCTCTGTATGACAGCGCGTTAGTCTCGTCCACCAGTCACAGTCTGTTCTTCTCTAACATGGTCCTTAAGAGGGGAAGCTTCTAGCTACCTGTCGTCTCTCAAGTCGAGCATCTATAATTACAGGTGAGGCCAACCTCAATCAAGTCCTAATGGTCCCTCATTTGACCAAGAGCGTAGATATGATGTCAGTGTACCGAATCCAAGGTCTGATCCTGCTTCTTACATCTTGTAGAACGGCCGCCGCTACCACGCGTTTCGAGAAGGCACCTACCTAGTGGTAAGAACCCGCATATAATGCTGTTCACTTGCAGGCTAATAACATGGTCGATAGCCGAATGACGACGAAGAACAAAATCGCATGGATCTAGTCCACCACATTTACAGCCTCGTCCTTGATGGAAAACTTCACCTCGCCCCAATTGGCAAAAGTCCTCAGCGCGTCCTCGATTTGGGCACCGGTACTGGTATTTGGGCGATAGACTTCGCAGAGTGAGTCTCATATGTGTCTTGATCGGGACAATGCTCATACCATACTTTCAGTGAGCATTCATCGGCCGAAGTCATCGGGACAGATCTTAGTCCTATTCAGCCCGACTGGTAAGAAAAGTCTGACTTGCAAGATGAGCTTAAATAACCGATACAGGACTCCACCCAACTGCTTCTTTGAAGTTGACGACTTTGAGGACGACTGGGTGTACAAGAAGCCCTTTGATTTCATCCACGGTCGTGAACTGGAAGGATGCATCGGCGATGACCAGAAGCTGTTCAAAAAGGCATTTGATAACTTGAACTCTGGTGGATACTTTGAGCTCCAGGCTCAGCGTGGATGCTTCCTGTCTGACGACGAAACCCACGAGAAGGCCGAGAACGCCCAGCGATGGGCCGCCGGCATCCTCGAGGGCAGCGGCAAGTTTGGAAAGCCCATTGACTGCGCTCATCAGTGGAAGGATGAGTTGATCAAGGTCGGTTTCGTGGATGTCCAAGAAGAAATCCGCAAGGTGAGGATCCTCCTATCTGAGTCTTGAAGCCTGGGCAACTAGTTAATCACCAGTGTAGATTCCGATCGGCCCATGGCCCAAGGACCCCAAGCTCAAGGAGATTGGCAAGTATCAATCTGTGCAGACGCGGCAGGCCATCGACTCGTACACGCCCAAGCTTTTCGGCGCTGTGCTCGGTTGGAGCAACGAAGAAATCGAGGTGATTATGGCGCAGGCGAAGAAGGAACTTCAGGACCGTTCCGTTCATTTGTACCTTCCCGTCCACATCATGTGGGGTAGGAAGCCCTGAGACAGATACTTAAAGAACATGTTTCGACCTTGTTCAAGGAGCTATCGAGCAAAGCCGTGGGCTCAGACAGTGTCCGTTTTGTGCATGTCAAGAAACTATATAAAGTAAACCAGCGCACTATACCTCACTGGCTTGAACAGCTGTCTAACAAGGAGGATGGCAGAATGGGTGCTTAAGAACAGGGCTGGTGAGAGCTGCCCCCCCCCCCATGCACTCATCCAGTTACATGCATTGCTACAGTACGAGCTCAGATCCCAACTCCTCCAAAACATCTGTCCAGTAAACCCAGCTCCGATCAGCTTCATACTGCCGCCACACAGACTTGACAAACTGCAGCATGCCACCGCTCGCATGATTCGGCAGCAACTCGAGCCGTGTCGAGACAAGCCGTCTTGCCCGTGAAATCTCGTGTTGCAAGGTGCAAGGTTCAGATGGCTCCAGATGTCGCAGACCAGCGGCTGCAGAAAGATAGAGCATTGGATGAATAGTCCGTGATCCCGAGTCCAAGGGAATCAGCTCGAGGGTCTGGAGAAGACGTAGGACAAGTCCAAATAGAAACTCGTCTCGAGGTGTGGTGTCGTCGCCTGAGAGGTTATTAAACGTTAGGTGTAGCTGAAGGAGGGCAGCCTGACGATATGCCTCTGCAGTCTGTAGGAGATGAGATATGGGCGTCTTTTCGTCTCGCGTCTCGATAAAGTATCCATTAGCCTCATCCATAAGCACCAACATATCAAAGTCCATGGCTAATAGCTCTCCCTGGAACTCATGTGCTAGAGACATATCGTGGAGGGCATCGGTCGTCGTACTGCGATTGCCCCGGGCCTTGGTGCGGCATAGAGCCAATACCTGGCCGAAGAGATCAATCACCTCGTTTGATATGCCACACCAAGAGTTGGGTCGAGTTCCCAAAAGGTTGAGGCCCGGGTTGTAGGGCAAAGGGTCAGGGCCTGGTGTACTGAAGTCGCTATCGAACAAGTCCATCGTTCGTTGAGCACTGGTTTCGTACCGCCACCTCTTCCTATCGACCCTGGGGGGAATAGAGCCACCGCCGATGGCTGCAAGCACCATCTCCCAGTACGTCAGGGCCTGGCAGAAGTATGCATGGAGAAGCACATCTGCTGCTGTCGACAGCTGCATTCCCCAAGCCGTAAGCAACTCATGAGCCAGCTCCGACCAGGAGTGCTCTCCGGTATCTGGTGTCCCTGACAACGAGGTCCCAAGCTTAAAGACAGCAAATACAAGGTCGAAGGTGACCATGGTGGCTTGCACGCCCCGTATCCGGGTCATTTCCTGATCAACGGCGGCCACTGCTCGTGCTCTCAGGTCCTTGCTGAGATGGGGCATGCTGTACGCAGCAGACATGGCTTGAAGGGTGTAGAAGACGGCTTCCGAGGTAGACCATGTCTTGCAGGCCAGCCGGCGATTGTAGTTTGTTTCTGAGTCGAACGTGGAGCGCGTGGGGCAGATATAGCGGAACCAATGCTCAACCAGAGCGGTTGGCACATGGGTTAATGTTTTGGTGAGTGCTGAGCTCGGTAGGTGATGGAGAGATTCTGATCCTTCAAATGACACAGCAGGGTACCATTCGGGGTCATCACTTGACCACGCAGTTGCCTTAAAGCCAAGGTTCGTGGCTGTGTACAGTGGGATCGCACTGGTAGTGTGCTCAGTGCCAATAGCGAGGGAATCAAATTGGTTCCTTGATATATCGAGAGAGCCCCAAGTGTCTGCCACTTGTATCTCTATGCCGCCATTTTCGTGACTGTCGGTTGCTGCCGCGCCTTGAGAACGAGACTGATCGGGACAAGTCACCGTTGGTCGATGTTGCTCATGTTTGTCCGACCAGCGCAACTGCTGCTGGAAACCAGGACATGTATAACCAAGCCTAGTACAGTTCTTGCAAGCCGGGCGGTTCTCATCACATTTGATCTACTCAAGTCAAACGCGCCGTCTGGGGAAAACACCAAGGCAACTAACCCTTCTAGACTTGCACCTTGTGCAGCCCTGTCGTGATTTTGGCGCACTTTTCCGGGTGCGTCTTACTCTTTGGCTGTCGGCTGCTGAGAGAGAGCTTGTTGCTTCCATGGGAATTGTGAATTTGGGAGAGTTTGGATGAGATTGGCGATGATGAATGGGGAAGATGTTAAAACCCCCGCAGCTTCAATGACGGTATCGATAACCACCTATCACAGTGCCGCCTAACTCGATATCGGAAGAGGTCGGCCCGAACTCACCGAATCATAGCCCACATGCTAGGTCAAGACTTGACAAGTCAATATATCAATGAATACCTGCGTAGATAAAGACGGGTACAACTAATACTAATCCTCCCGCCCAAACTTGTTCTGCAAGACTCGCAACTTACTCAAATAAGGATCCTTATCAACATAAGTCCCCCTCAACCACCTCGGCTTCCCAACATCAGCCATGTCAAACGCTCGTCGCGAGTGTAGCGTCCGCGTGTTATCAAACAAGACGCAGTCCCCCGGGTTCATCTTGCGCTCAAACAGGTACTCTGGCCGTTGTAGCATCGCATTGAACTTTACCGCCGCGTCGTGCCAGCGCTCGACTTTGTCGTTAAGCGCCGCGACGCCTTGGGCTTCGTGGTTGGAGAATGGGGCTAGGAATGGGGGCCCCCAGTTGATCTTGTCCATGCAGTCGACGAGTGCGGCTTCTGACTCGTCGTTGATGTCTTTCAGATAATCCTGAACCCGAGTGTAGATCTTGTTGCCGATGCGCATGGACCGCAGATCAATAACAGGCTTGGTCGTGCGGTACACATTCGCGTCGGGGTGATTATAGTGATAGTTGACAGGGACCTGGGCCAAAGTGTCAAACGCATCCATATCCGTCTTGAAGAGGTCCACGGCCGCTCTGTAGGCATCGGCAAACACGCTGGCTCCCCCGGAAGAAGCAGACTGGACGCAGTGAAGGAGTTGGATGTGCGGTGGCTGCTGGAAGTAGAGTAGGTCTGTGTGGAAACCGAGATCGTGCGACGTGTAGGCGGCGTTGATTGCTTGAGGCACTGTACGCACTGCCATATGTTAGTTACGAAACTTGCGTATACTAAGTGACAGACTTACCATCCCATGTATATCCATAGAAGGTATCCTTGATCGGGCCAATGCGAGTGGCAATGGTGGCCAAGGACTCTTCCACGCCGGGGATATTGGTGATGAAGGCCAGCCCATCGATACGGAGCTGATTGATGAGCTTATACAGGATCTCATTATCCTTCATGTACGTGTCGTAGTCATAGTCAGGAAGGTCAAGACTTTTACGAGGGTCTCGACCCCACAGGACTTGCGACGGGAGACACGATGTGGGAGAAGACGCAGGCTGGCTGAAAGCCCGTAGCGTCTCCATATCCAGCTGTGTAGTATGCTCAGGTGTACAGCCATATGCATCGTTCTCCCAATTGATGGTCACAGAGTCGGTAGCTTCATCGACATGGACTTTTCGCGCTTTCACGTTGGTAGGGATATCGGCGACGGAGAAGAGTCTCTGGTTGGTTGATTCGTGTACGCATGATGGACAGGAGCACGAGTCTCGGAGAAGCACGGCTGAGAAGTTGACTGTCTTTCCATCCATCGGAATAGGTACGGTAGACGGTTGCTCGCCTGCATCGATGGTGGTGGAGGAGTAGAATCGTCGGGAGAGAGTGCCGTTCGCGCCCAATGGTTGGTTGAGCATAGACTCGTAAATGTCAGTATCAACGGTCAGCAAGGTCAACAAGTCATGCATCACACACCTTCGACGCCAGCGTATGGCTACTATTGTTTCTCATCTGGGTCCTGGGCATTGGGTATCGCATAGTTGAGAGCAGCCGCTTGGAAAGCAAGCTCCCCAGTCTAGGCCGCATCGCCTTGGTAATAATGAGCTTCCTCGTGGCTTGCATCTTCAGGGCCTGTTGAGTAGGATGGTGTAGATCTTGACAACATTATGAGCAGCGACAGAGGCCTTTTGTATATGAACTTTATTGCAAACAACCCCAGCTCGTCTTGCCGCAACAGTCATCATAGTGAAAGTAATAACAGCTGACTGCAACGATTTCGTACAATGAATACGAGACTCCTCGGTATCGGCTATCATCCGTCTCCAAGATCCCCTCCGTGTACAACTCTGGCTGGATGAGCTATACTGCTTTGAGCCAACAAACACGACGGCTGCATCGCGGATTGCCGGCAACGCTCTCATTGGCTACTCGGCCAGGAATCCCAGGCGGGTCGATCGGCAATATCGTACTTTCTTGCTCGAAATGGATAGGTTTCTCTTGGCGCTCCGGCATCCGCAGCTAGGTATGTCAGATCAAACTCTCGTCAATGTCGCCATATAAATAGTATCGCAATCTGATTCAGTTCCCATGGTATTGACCATCGATAGCCCCGTCTTCCAAAACATCATGGTCCCATCCGCACAGTCCAGCCAGACCCACGAGGTCAAGAAAACACCTCTCCAGCTCATCTCTCAAGGGGCTTGCCTACCCGGCATCCCCAAGCATCCCAGCTTCGCCGCAGAGAGGCAATGGATGTTGGAGAAGATGGCGCTCGCCTTCCGAGTGTTTGCGCGCTTAGGATATACAGACGGCATGGCAGGCCACATCTCCATCAGGGATCCCGAGAACCCACATACATTCTGGACCGTGTGTTGTTGCTTGGCCAGCTTGGGTTCACCCAAGACTAACTCTATTCTAGAATCCTTTGGCGGTGCATTTTGCGCTCCTCAAGGCCAGCGACATGATTCTGGTCAACTATGAGGGTATTCCTATCGGCGGTACATTACTTCCCTACCTACTGCTGGTCTAGCACTGACATGCCGTCCAGGAAACATGAGCCGACCTGCCAATGCAGCAGGCTTTCTAATCCACAGTGCCGTTCACAAAGCCCGACCAGACGTTGTAGCGGCATGCCACACACACAGTATACACGGCATGGCCTGGAGTGCCTTTGGGCGACCGTTGGAAATGTTGACCCAAGATGCCGCCTATCTCTATGGTGATGCTCAGGCAGTATACCAGGTTTGAAACTGCCCCATTGATCTATTGACAGCTGTCAAGCTCACAACAGAGTGCAGGATTTTGGTGGTGTTGTCCTCACACAGGAGGAAGGCGACCGTATCGGAGCCGCCCTCGGTACGTCTCCCAACCAAACCTCCCGCGCAAACCATGTTGACAAGTGAACAGGGCCAAAAGGCAAGGGGATGATCTTGCAGAACCATGGTCTTCTTACAGTAGGCTCCACGGTCGACGAGGCATGCTTCCTGATGACCCTGATGGAACGCGCATGCCAGACCCAACTGCTCGCCGAAGCCGCAGCAGCGAATGGGTTGGCCAAGGTCTACATTCCCGACGCGAGCGCCAAGTACACGTTTGAGAACTCGAGTGATCCTGAGACGCTGTATTGGGAGGGACAGCCGGACTTGCAGTATGAGGAGTACATGGCCAAGGGGGAACATCGGGACTAGATTATCGAAGCAAATTGCACTCTACATGGAATATGCCCGTCGATTACCATGCAGTCTTTACAGCACAGAGAGACTTGGTAAGATGTGAAAGACAAAGCGAGATCTTGCCTACCATACTGTCTCGCGAGCCCTTCGCCAGGAACGCCCACACGTATCAAGTCCTTCTGATATCATGCCTGTTTACCACGGCTGGTGCGACTAATCTTGGCCCTCTGAGCGAGCATATGTCCGTAAAGGATGTAAAACGCTGCTCGAGTCAGTATAGATATCGCTGGACTTGACGCTCTGATTCTCGTACCAGGGACATAAATGGCCAATCCAAACCAGAGGAAATACTGGTACGCAGGGTTTCGAGCTTTGGATGGCTCGATGACTTTGTAGACGAGGCGCGCTTCGGATAGAATACCGATGGGGTAGAGGATGATGAATAAATTGTATCTTTGCAACCGTCAGCCAGTATTTCCCAGTCATTGCATCGCTGTGCTTCATACCTTGCCCATAGCAGGGTCGATGGCACAGATGCAGTCCCCGTCTGAAACGCAAAATACAGATATCTCACTGAATCTGCCAGATTCCAAGCCATGAGCATATAACTGTACGCCGCCTCCTCCGCCGCAATATCGGGGTAATTTCTAGTAATAGCCCAAACAATGGTGTTGCGACCAGCCACCTGCAGAGCCGTTGTGGCCGGCGGAGCCCGGACGACACCAGTCACAGCGTGGAGAACCTCCAACACAGTCAGAGTCTCACTCCATCGCGCCGTGGCGCTCAGTTTGTCCCAAACGGCGCTGTTGTCGCTGATGGTCCACAGGTAGGCGGTGCTGAGGAGGATGCAGATTCGCAGGAGCGCTGATAGAAGATTATAGATGCAAAGGTACTTTGAAACCCTGCGGGGCTGTGCTTGCGATGTTGGTCGCGCCATGGTTTACGAATGCGAGGAATGAAAGATGACGGACGGGTTAAAAAAACTCAACCACGTTACCCGTTGGCTCATGTGGTACTAATTTCTCACCTCGGCCCAAGTTCTTCGCTAGCTAACCAGCGTGGAGAAAACCCCTGCCTCGCAACAGAATTTCCTATTTAGGATGTTTCCCGGTTGAAGTGCCGGGCTTGTCACTGAGATTCGACCATGGGGGCCTTGTCGCTGATCGACAATTAGACTCTCCTCGCAAATGGATGTCGATATCTAGACCTACGGATCTCACGGTAATTCAGCCCTGTGGTGCTTTTGTCTGCGTGTAGCAAGGGGGAAGGGCTGATTCGCTTTCGGTATTTATTCTTTAACATGGTCAGATTCCCTCTTCATCTTTTCTTTCCATCCAGTGTGTCTTTCTTCTCTTCAGCCTGTTAACCATATCCTCAAAGCAACATTCAGACCTACCACTACAGATAGAGCGCTAGCAACTGCGCTCCCCGCTTCACAATGACAAAATTTGGCTCATCCTCCTACAAGTCACCACTCGGCAAGATTGGCCCAGACTATGTCGAGCTCGAATCAATCGCTTCACGAGCAAACTCGATCGATGGAGAAGCTCCCTCGGATCCTCAGTCTACTGGCAAGATAAATCCGCTAGACGAACAGCTACGTCTATGGAGAGCCATACGACGATTTCCAAAGGTGGCGGCCTACTGTCTCGTCATGAACATTGCCGTCGTCGGTCTTGGCTACACCCTCGTCATTAACGGCGCCATTCTCGGCCTCGAGGAGTTCATGAAGGACTTTGGAACGAAATACAAGGGAAAGTGGATCATCCCTCAACCATACACGTCTCTCTGGACCGCCTTCGTTCCCATCGGTGGAGTCATTGGTGCTCTTCTTGGAGGGTGGCTACAGGGCCGTCTTGGACGAAGGTTCACCTTTATGACCGGCAGCCTCTTTTACGCGGTTGGCGCAACGGTTGTGTTTTCCTCATCGTTGCCCGAGGCCCGCGATATGAAGAGAATCATTCTGACTGTGGGTGTCGCTGCTCAGGGTCTTGCTGTCGCCCTGCTTCAGACGGTGACCAACACCTACCTTTCCGAGGTCACGCCAACTTCACTGCGAGGACCTGCAATGGCCATGATTCCAACCTTTACCTTGCTTGGCCAACTTCTTGGATCAGTGGTTGTGTTTCTAGTCGGGGACATCAAGGGACGCAGGGCGTATCAAATTCCCTTTGGTTCGCAATGGATCTTTGCCGCCATCGCCTTTCTCCTCTCTCTCATCATCCCTGAAAGCCCTATCCATCATCTGCGAAAGGGAAGACACGACAAGGCTATGCGAGCGGCGAGACGACTCTACTCTCCCAAGGTCCCCGAGCACACGGCACTCAAGGTGTTCCACGTCATCCTCGCAGAAGAAGCCGCCCTCGGCAAGGCCACCTACATCACCTGCTTCCGAGGAGTCAACCGTCGTCGAACTCTAATTGTGCTCCTTGCCAGTGCCATTCCGGCCATGTTTGGTCTGGATCTCTTATCAACCACGCCATACTTTCTGCAAACCATCGGTATTGAGGAGCCTACCAACATGTTGTTCTTGATCGGTGGCATCATCGCTGGTATGCTAGCTAATGCTGCTGGTATCTTTGTCCTGTCACGTCGAGGCATGCGTATCATGACACTCGTGACTATGAGTCTGGCCGCTGTCTTCTGGACTGTGATGGGTGTGTCTGGCTTCTGGAATGGAGAGATCCCCGCATATGTTGCTGCCGGCGTCTTGATGGCCGTCATCATCGTCTGCGGCCTCGGTGCCTGGCCAGCGAGTTATGGCTACATCGGACAGACCAGCTCAATGCAAGTCCGAGCATTGACTCAGGGTCTAGTTGGCGTGCTGTCTCAGGGCTTGTCTGCCATCATGAACGCGATACTGCCAATTCTATACAACCCAGACTCGGGCAACATGGGTGGGAAGCTTGGATTTGTGTACACGGGACTCTGTCTGATTGCTGTTGTCCTATCATGGCTATTCCTACCCGAGATTAAGGGACGAAGCATGGTCGAGATTGATAGGATGTTTGAGATGAGGCTGTCCACGAGGAACTTTGCAAAATTCAAGCTGGACACCTACGAGCCACGGAGAGGGGAAGCTGCTTGAGTACATGGGTCTGGATGGGTGATTCGTAGGGATGTTTTTCGTTGTTTATTTGGGCATAGGATGGAACGATCATCTTAGTAGAAGCGACACCTTTCTGCTGAATTTTCTTGAAGGAGCCTAAGTCGGCAGATAGGCGCTGTAGGAGGTGTTATGAGGTATTGGGTTTAAGGATAACATTGAATTATAAGCTGAGTCTTGCTATTGTGCCCTGTGTACTGCACTTGTCATCAGAGAACATCGGCCTTGTATAGATATCTATCTGGACACATCTACCAAGCTTCATCCTCACCATCTATGTCTGCAAGAACTGACGCTTCGAAAACGAAAGGTTAAACCCCTCTTCTGCATCAGTATTTCTCTTGCGCTTCCTCAGGGGAGTAAAGATGCTCTCGTCAAAAGCCACAGTCTTATCCGATGCATCAGAGTCACTGGACTCGTCCTCTTCTTGGTCTTGATCTTCACGTGTAACAGGCTCATTCTGTGGAGGGAGCGGCCTCAGAGCAGCCAAAGTCTCATCTCGCAGCTGCTCATATCGCCAGCAAGCCTCGTAGTTGTTCCCAACCAAGATGTGCATGAACCACAAGGCAAGGTTCACGGTCCATGTATCGTGGCTAGCGAGATCTCCCTGGCGGTGATTGGCCCAAGGAATGGAGATATATTCCATCAGTCCGTCACGAATCAGGTGTCTCCGCAGTACCTTGGTGTCCTGGGGCCCATCGGCTACACAAGTTAGCACTCGGTCTCACGTCAGTAGAGAGATACTAACCTGGCTCCATGCCCCGGGGCTTGACGCGAAAGATAAAGGCTTCATGGCAGGTGAGAATGCAGCCATAGCGGCACATGTTCTGAATGCAATAGGTGTAGGCTTGTTTGATAGGCCAGGCCAAGTCGTGGCCAGACCGTCCTCGTTCCCACTCTCCAGATTCGTTGATAAGGGGTAGCTCGGCCATCCACTTGCTCTTCCACTTCTCTGCCGGCTTATACTCCTTCGGAAACCTCTCACGCCGGCAGGCAGTAGGGTCAGGGTCGCAGCTACGAGGGCTGATATTCCGCAAAGTCGAACCCGAGTCGGGCCGTAGCCCCCGAAGGGATTGCATTCTTGGTATCTTTGCCTCGACAGAACACTCTCTGCGGGGCAATCGGCGTTCTTTCTCAGGCCTAGGGGGAGGCTCTGAAGGCTCTTTATCCGGTGGGGGATCCCCTTTGGACCACATAGCCGAGTAAAATTCTTGGTGGATTGGACGAAGAGCCGCGGTCACGATCGTCTTTGTCCATTTCGCATACAAGTCTCTCGTGTCGTCTTCATTTCGCTCAACACAATCCGCCTCATCGTCGATGTAGGGATAAGCAGGAAGGTCTCTGCCTTCCCGGCGCGCTTCTTCAAGCAGACGACCTCCAAACGATGCCTCGAAGACGTTGAAGTCGTGAAACTCGTCCCATTTCTTGATCTGCTTCGGGGCGTGCCACTTTTGATTGCGCGAATTCGTCTTTCGCTTCGGTGGGCGATGCGAGACGATCGGGTTCGGGTGAGTGAGAAACTCGAGTATCGAGGTGGCTGGTTCCGTGCCGGTCATGGCTAATGTGAAACAAGAGAGGGAAAACGAAGTAGTACGGTCTACTACGTGGAAGAGGTTGGAATGCAAGCTGAGGTGGTACGAGACAAACCCTGGGCCAGAGGCTGGTCAAGGGATGAATGTGACCAATTTAAAGACGCCGGACGCGCCGCGAGACCTACAGCACACCCTCTTTTCTTGATTGATGAACTCAAAAGGCGACTCGCATGTACGTTGGTGATATCCATGCAGCAAAGCACCTCCCGTTGGCTGCATGTCAACCTCGTGACCCCCACGGACGCCATCCCGCCAGGCCGATTGGAGCTACCGGGCCGTCCCTTGCTCCCGCCATGCATGACAGTGCCATGTCATCAGCTCGAGGCGGGTAACATGCGTTATAAAGCCCTCAAGGGGGGACATGTCTCGCAGCCAACATGTTGCCGCTGTCAGATACCCCTCAGCTCTTGCACATGCCCTGAAGTCAACATGCCCAAGCGACGACGGCCCCCAAAGGCCCTCCCCAAGGAGCTGCCGCCGTGTGCTGGGCCAAAACTCGGGTTGTTTCAGCACCACGGGTCCCGCATTCAATGGCTTGAGAGGCTCAACAAGGATGACGAGGACGAGGATTCGCCCACAGAAGGCTACGTATTCCGCGCAAAGATTCGCAACCGAGAATATGCAATCAAAGTTGTAAGAGGCCGGCAGTCGTTGGGTATCTCAAAGCGCTGATGAGTCTTCTGCTCAAGTTTAAATTTCACGACCCTATGAGTGATGACTACTTCTGGGAGCCCCTGGTGGATGACGATATCGATTTACAGACGGTCGCCTACTACACGGACCCGTTCTACGCCGAATGCAGAGCCTACGGTCGGATTCAAGAAGCCATCAAGAAGGGCTACTTGAAACCTAACATTGTCGTTCCTTGCCATGGATTCTTCTTCTTACAAGAAAGGGATGATAGAATCCTCCAAGGCCGCAATATCGATCTCGAGATTGACCAGGTACATCCAGGGTATCAACGTGCCACGCCAGGAGGATACAGCCCTAGGGCCATCGTCAAAGACCTCGCATCCGCAGATCCAGGCGTCAACCAAGACAATCTATACAAGATTCTCGGGGACGTGGTAAAGCTAAACAGCCAGCGAATTTTCAACATGGATATCCGACTCGACAACTACAGGGACGGCAAGCTTGTGGATTTCGGGTCATCGTGGACAGAGCCGCACATTCTCCTGGACGCGCTAGACGAGGAGGCGGCTGATGAGTCTAGACTGGCGGATCGCACCAAGTTCAGTCAGATGGTGGAGGATGAAAAGATACCCAACCCCAAGAACATTATAGCTGTTCATCGTATGAGGCTGAGGCCGCGACGGGTGCGATTTTAACTTGGCGTTAATACATCATGTTTGCATTTTAAAATTATAGGCAGTATGATGACTGTTGAGAGGTTTTTGAGGTGGGTTATTGTTGAGACACCAGCATCAACTCGTTATCAATCGTTGGCTGCTCATGTGGCTGACGCCTCAACTCGACAGTGTTCCACTGCCACAGTTAGCTTTAGCTGACCTTGAAGAACATTGACACATTTCTATCTATCTCACTCAGTTATCCCATCAAGGGCCGGGTTTCAACAATAACAAAGAACACAATAGTATACAGGGTACGTAGTTCGTGTTAATTACTCCGTACAGTACGCCGTCACAAATGGAAATCGGCAGTGGCGCCAGGGCTAGAGTCAGGGGCGGCCGGCTGGCTCTGCTGACAGCGAGGGTCTCAGGCTAGCGTGGAAGAAAAAACGACAATAATAGAATAGCTCACCCAGGTTGACAGGTGCTGAGTGGTGGGGGCTCAGGCGATTTAGATTGAAATATTGGAAGCGTCAGGCGTGGCGTTGATAGTTCTTGTTCGCTTTGCCTCTTCAAGTTGGGTCAGCCCGGCGCCAAGCAAATAGTCTTGAACAGAGACCCAGCTCGACTAACCCAGAATAAACCGCAATATTCGGTTCGGTATCTACGCAGGGGTATCTATTAACTATAAGAACTCCATCTTGCGTCGGTAATTCGGACCAGCACCAGCAATTACGGCAGTATTTCTCTACCTAACCTTGAATCGAAAATGCCTTCGCTCAAACTTATCGCCGCCTCTCTCCTAGCATTGGCTTCGCTGGCCAATGCCAGCGTCTGCAAACCATCAAGCACGTCGTCGTCTCCGGAACCTACTTCAACCCTCCCATGCCCAGCCTACACGCCCGTTGCTACGGTCTCGGACGGCCAAGTCTGTGGGAAGGAAGTCCAGCGCTCAGGATACCGAACGGACCTCCCCATCCTGATTCGGCCGGCAAGCCTGGAGGATTGCGTCAAGTTATGCGCAGAGACACAAGACTGCGTGTCACTTTACGTGGAGCTTTACGATCCCCGCGAGAGCCCCCCGTACCCGCTCTGCTGGCTCTTTGGTCAGAAAATGGATGACACCGAGTTCTTCCTTCCACCCACGCCAGGCAGGACTACCGGAACAGGAACCTATCATGAACTTGGCTGCTTTGAATGTGATCGGAGCGGGGAGTGAAAGGATATGCACTGCGTATGGGTGTAAATACAGAGTGCGCATGGGGGGGCCGATGCAGTGGACGATGTCAAGACCAAGGTAGATGGAGCTTGGCAAGGTAGAGGCTGAATTGGATCGTTTCGGCACAGGTAGATCACATGACTGCCTGTCGGCGCTATCGGCAGGTCTCGGCGACAAATGGAGAGAGCCTCAAACATCGCTCAGCAGGAGCTCAGCTCTAGAAACGGAAATGGATTTTAGCGCGCTTGAGTTTCGTCTCCGAGTTGGATCCATAGTATTCAAACTCCATCAATAGAGAGAGGGTTTACTGTCTACCTGCTTTCAATGCAACAATAGGTTCCCCATGTCAACTTCATTGACCACCCAGAACCGTCTGCGATTTACATCTTTATAGGCGTGTTATGAGCCTCTTTGAAATCTCGATCGAGATGTGCACTGACGTCATCAACGGACGCGTCCTTAGCGCCAGCGAAACCAAACAAATGCTCATGTGAGGCCGAAAACGTGCGCGTCCTGTTTTCGTCAGATCTATGACGTCAACGTGGCTGCAAGACAACAACAGTCGCTGCCTAGACTACACGACATAAAACCATCCATCTTCTCTCTTCAACACCAACATCAAGGCTCTCTCTCATACCCGAAAACGAAACAAGAACCAATATCGCCATGTTTTCCGCCACCATCATCTCCTTTCTCCAGCTCTGGCTCGCCTCGCTTGCCTTTGCTGCTCCTCTTGCCGAAGGAGGGGTCGAGGCGACTGGCGCCAACCCGTGGCAGTACGGCACGGGCGGTGGAATCATTGGATTCATCATTCTCGTTCTCGATATCCTTGTCTGGAGTACGTAGTCCCGCTCTCTCTTCTGCTTTTGTGCCATGCTAACAGATGTCTCCTCACAGTCGAAGTCCTCCAGTCGAACCGCCCTCCCTCCCACAAGCTCCTTTGGTGCCTTGTCGTCTTCATCTTCCCCGTCGTCGGCATGATTATCTACTGGTTGTTCTCGAACCGCAAGGAGCATCAGCGAGGTGCCGGATACCAGCCTGTTGGCTAGACATCGTGCCTTTGATCGCCGCCGTTCGCTTGGCAACGATACGAGTTACGAGACAAGCATGGTGCGAGGGGGATGGATCAGGGTTGATCTCGACGATGAGACATGGGATGACTTTCGAGAACTGGTTGATTATTCGGCGTTGGGCTAGTAGCAGGCGGAATACGGAACACCAAGTCTGGCACTCTTACTTCCAATGAATGTGTTCAATATCATGTGTATCACTGCCTTTTGTTTCCTGTCTCAATACCTCTCGATACTGTTGGCCAAGTTGTCGAGACAAAGAACATCTACCTCAGTGAATGATAAAAGAAGGAAAGCAAGGCTCGGGCTCTGAATAAACATCTTCCAGGCACTTCCAGCAGATTGGCTCATTTCCAACAACAACAACAGCGTTCTCATGGCTTTGCTGAGCCAGGATGGTGATTGCAGCAAGGCGAGCAACCCAGTTCCTGTTGGACCGTATGACGCCAACCGATGGGGGCGGATCCAATATCTCTTCCCACGATTCCAACGAGAGGATGTCTTCTGAAGCCGGAGGAGGTGTATCTCGATAGCAGTCGCACCGGAATTGGATGACTTTGACTTCGCTCCTCTCTAGCTCCAGGACATCAATGTCGGCAACCCATTGCCCCTTGTCCTGGACAGAGATGACCGACTCCATTAGAAACACTTGTTGGTCAATCTCCCCAGTGTTGTTCCAGTCCAGGGCGAATTTCCAATTTGTAAAGGACAAGTGAAGTGATGTGCCCTTGAACTTGTCTGTGCATTTGCCATCGTACGTGTGTTGCCGTACCATTCTTGCATCATACTTGGGGGCTCGAATTTGAGGGCTCATGGGCGCTACCATGAAAACCATGCCAGCTTGTCCAATGTTGCCGACAAGGTGACGCATGTTTATCCCCGTGCATTCAGTGACAGGATCAGAGAGTAGGATACCCGAAACAAATATCGAATCTTCGGAGCAGAGGGCAACGACGTCGTCCAGCTGCTCCGTGTCGATGTTCAAATACCCGGATTCAAACATGGCGATGGCTGCAAACACATTGCACCGCGATAACTTGCGACTTTCGTCTTCGACTGACATGGAAAGAGCATGCCGGAACTCTGAGACACCCGCATTCTGGATGGCTTTGAGGCGGGTCGGAATCCAGCGAGCCTTGCATAGTTCTTGGTCAATGACTTTCAATGACACCGTGGCAGTCGGCAGTTGGCGATAAATTATGGTAGCCAGCTCGAGGGCACGCAAAGAGATCAAGAAGTCGTTAGATGCACAATAAAGCTCGCGGAGGCGTCCAGAACCCTCGCCAGAAGAGTTGAGAGGACCCGGATATGTTCCATGGTTCATACCGCTTGGCTCCCGGACGATCTTGCGCCGCTTTGCCTTTGACTCTTCAAAATCGTAGCTTTGCTGCCAATCCGTTAGCAATAACCTCACAGATTATACTCTTGGGCATACCTGAAGAAGTTTGAAATGTCGAACTATAGCGTCTACGTTTGGGTTGTTGTTGAGCCAAGCCAGGCCGGGTTTCAGACCATGGCTAGCTAAAGCCCTCGTGCTTTTGCCTTCGAGTAGGCTTTCTCTGATAAGTAAACGGAATTCTGTTGCCCCCAAAGCTGCTATGCCAGACGGGAGGGCGCGGAATCTTGTTGGAGACGTAGGCCCCCCGAATAAGGGAGGCGGCTCTTCCCAGGTGACTGCCATTGTGTCTATGTTTCGGTGCTTGTAGGAGATAGCCTGTGCAAAATTTTCTTCATAGACAATTGTGCAGAGCTCACCGGACCTTTCGATGCGCCCATGTCGCTCGTCGAGAATACCATGGGGTTCAAGGCCATCTTGGTTCTGATAGCACACCCACCTCGCATTGATCTGTGGGGCCACTTCCTTGCCTTCACTTGCAGAGCCCCCAACAGTTAGGGGATCAACAGGAAGAATAGTAGCCCACTCGACATGGGTGCCTTCCCCGATTTTGATCGAATAGACTGCAATGGCGTCTTCTGGTCGGAGGTTGATTTGAGTTGCAATTTGGCGAATGTACTGAAAGCCAAGCTCGAGATGGTCGTCTCCCTGTAGCTCGCGGATGACGCTAAGCTTGCAAAGGCCAAAGTACGGCGGCTGTATGGCGGCACCGGAACCAAATAAACGAGTCGCCTTCCACCAACCGAAGTGAACGAGCTGCATCTTTGGGTCGCCCTCTGTGGCGTCGGGCCGGTCAATGGAGGCAGCAACATGGCAAAGTTTCAGTATCCATGAGAGCTCAGGGCTCGAGGAGGCGGAAGATGTCTTGATGACCTCTCCGAGGCGTTTGAACCATATGATGGAATCCTCAAGACTCGATGAGGGCAATTGCCATTGCCTCAGCAGTGCCCCGAGAGCCACTACCCATAACTCTTGGAAACTGACCCGCTGGAAAGCTTCCTCACTTCTAACCTTGACGGGGCCTCCGTAGTACCTCAAGTGAGAGAGTGCCAGCGACCACTGACAAAGGTTGTCACTGCGAGAATCTCTGGGCTCCAGCCCCAATGTGAGAATAGCAGCTGGAGGGAACAGAGGGTCACCGAGCGTGACCTTGGTGGTCTTTTCCTGGCAGACCAACAGGTCTGGGTACAGATGCCATGCCGAAATGGCCATCAAGACCGCTCTATCGGGGACTTCCTGTGGCACATTCTGGAGCAAGTCATCCAGGACCTTCATCGATCGTATCCAGCCGCGCGTGACTTTTTCGAAAGTCGAGCCCGGGTCAACAAAAGGCGTCTTGACGTTCTTCATAATCAGCTGAAACTGGTCGTGATATCGGACCATGCTCTGGTCCGCCCTTCGAAGCCAGGACCGGGCGCTCGCATCCCACTTTGCTAGGTCCGCACGGCTGATGTTTTGCCGAATGGCCATCTCAGTGTGGGGATTGACCACCTTGTTCATGTTGAGCTGAGCCTGAACGTGTGCAACTCTCTCATGCACAAGCTCTGCCCAGATGCTTGTAGCCTTTTTGGCATCCCAGGCTCTGGCAAGCATGCAGGCGAGGAGAAATGTGCTGAGCGAAGCAGGAATGGACGTCGCTGCAGCCCAGATGCAAGTGCCATCGGCCCCGACGAAATCACGAAAAGGACCATCCTCCCAGGTTCCCCGCGGGTTGATATTTGGGCTGTTCATAATCTCTGAAGCCCTCGTGCCGTAGGATCGTATGAGGTTTGGTGTTTCTGGAACGAGTTCATTGAACAAGAAGCCGAGCCTACATGCCGTCTTGTGAAGCTCGCCATCTTCGGCTTCTGTCTTTCTCCATGGCGCCAAAGCAGAGCCGACGGGGAGGAACTCGGCTGGTGGGGTTCCGCGGTGCCATGAGACGTCTAGATTAATGTTCACCAAGGCGAGCGTGTTCTCGTTCTTGGCGGATACGAGTGAAGCAGTGACATTGCTGAGATTCGCCATGAGACGGATTGTTGGCTGAGCGATACAGAGAATCCGGTAGATGATCAGCCGTGGCACTCGTCCAGCTTTTATGAGCATCTTTCAGCCTAAGAGCGGTGTGAGCTTCACGCAGTGTCAGGCATCAGAAAGTGCACATTGAAGCCCGCCATGCAGTCTATGGCTCCCAACATTCTTGATAGGTGAGTAACACGGCGCGTATCACACGCCTTTTCCTAGCTGATGTCTAAGTCTCAGCCGCCTCATTTTCAAGCTCGGGCGCATTAGTACACCCTGTTTATGAGCCCGAGTTACAACTGTAGCTTTGGAAGCACAAATAGGAACACGAGAAGGCCATCAAACCCCGCTTCCCGGTGTGATGAAAGCTGCGGGAGGCTTCTGCCTTGGCTTGGCATCTTGTCGCCTTACCTGGGATTGGATCGCACGCCATTGATTGGTCCAGAGTGATCAACTTCAGCAGCGTCAGTCGGAAGGAATAGATGTGAATCCCTGCATGTCCAATAAGGAAAAGGTCACACCCAGTGAACGTGGCTCAGCTGAAAGACTGACCGCTTTTTACAATTCTTTGCATGCGTGCACGTCTTAAGAATCACCCCTGCACCTCTAAGTAGGCTGTGAGATCCGTACCGAGAGTTATTTTGCTATTGCGACCGATGCCTTCCTTTCGAGACGTCAATGGTGTGTGAGGGATATGCTTTGAGCGCCAGCACCTGAATAACGAATTGATTGACTAGCCACTCTCAACTATTTGGATTACATGTTGAAATGGCTTGCTAAATAGTATGAATAATAATAATCTACTAATTGTGGCCTTTCTTTCAGAGGCACTTGGATCAGATATGTCAGCCGACTCAGGCTTGTGTAGTTTTACCCCCAACACGACCTGGATCCCTAGCCCAATTGCCACGAGTTAAAACAAGAACCATGTTATTCTTAAAACAAGGTTGATGCTGATTGCACAGCTCGGTTTGGCAGCAGTTCATTTTAAATGCCCCCTTAATGACGTAATCTCACTATAGCGTTCATGCGATCGATCCATGCTGCTTCGGCCTCTTTATTCGGACTTATTTCCATCCCTGCGATGGCCAATCCACAAGAATATTAAGAACGACCTCCAATTGAAGTTCAACAACACACAGCAGCGAAACTGTGGCACAATCATCCATCAGCCATGGCATCACTAGAGGAACAGGCTCGACAGCGACTGATACAGCAGGCTCAGCAGCGACAGTTGCAGCTCATGGCCGCCAGGCAACAGCAACTGAACCAGACAGGACAGCAGATGGGAATGGCCATGGGCTCATCCAATGCACCCACAGGTTTATCCATGGCCACACCTCAGGACGATATCCCCATCACAACTCCTAGTGACTTGGACCTCTTCACCGGTCGGACCACCTCACATCCCGACTTCGTCTCGTTTCAGGCTGCCTGCCGGGATGGGTCCTTATCCTCGGTCGAGTCGATCATCACCTCTGAGCCTCGCTCACCCGCTTTTCTTCACCAAGGATTGGTTATCGCACTTGGCGCCGGAAATATCGACGCTGCTCATTATCTGCTCGGAAATGGCGCTCCCGTCACTCGCCAAACACCACCGCACGTCCTGTCAGCGCCAAAAGACCGGCAGGTTGCTCTATTTGAGCTTTTGACACCGCATGGCTGGACCCCCAACACCCCGGGCTTCTACGGCGCGACACTGCTCCCGAGAGTTGTCACTGATGATGGCCTCCTCGATTGGTTCCTCGCACACGGCGCAGACCCAAATCTAGCTGCTCAACGCGATAACCGCGATCGCTTTGGTGAGCCCGACACTGACTCCTGCGCCGCGCTCGAAACAGCCGCATCGAGAGGCAGCGTTGAATCAGTGCGCAAGCTCCTTGACGCTGGTGCACGCATGGAGAATGGTTCGCCGCTATATTTCGCAGCGGGTGCCTGCCCTCCAAACACGAGCCCGCACACGTCCCCAGCCAGACCCAGTAAGGATTTCGATGAAGCCAGGATCCCCATCATGGCACTTCTCATCGAGAAAGGCGCAGACGTGAACGACAAGTTACAGTCCCGCCACATGACAGCCCAGTACCCCATCGTCAACGCCGTCATAGCCGGGGCTGTGGAGAGGGTGAGGTGGCTGCTGAGCCGGGGGGCGGATCCTAACCTGCGAGGCGCTTATGGCAGCGCGGTCGAGTATGCGCGAAAGGCGGGGAGCGACGAGATGAAGTTGGTTCTTGGGATTGACTCGGTGGAGACGTAGGGCCAGCTTTGCTGTCTGGGTATACCCATGTAGCCTTTGGCGAGGTGGCCATTCATGTTGTTGATGTGGAAAAGTCGAAAGACTTGAGTTCTTAGGCTTTGGCTATGTGTATAACTTCAATCTCCAGTTTCAAGCATTTCACTAGGGACGCTTGGCTGTAGTCATAAACCTGAATCAAGGTTATCAGGGCAAAGGAAAAATACTATACGGACTCTTGTTGAACACTGCTCGTTGACTTGCCCAGCGATAGGGCTGACGATTGCAATTTCACCACATCGTGGGGCCGCTGTCAGCTTCCCCTGTCTATCAACATGACACGGCCCCCAAGGACCAAGCTAATTAAACCCTACGCGTCTCTTCCACTTGAAATGAAACAAAGAAACCCAGGTCGACTAGCATTGATGAGTGGCTCCGTCCGAATTATCTGTCGGCCCCGAAGAGAAGGATGCATGGTTTCATTCCCTTGAAACACTGAAGGATTCTAGCCCCGTTAGACTAAAATCTGACCCCGTTTGTCGGCTAACCCGGCGCCTATTCTGTTGGACATATTGATGGGTATAGAAGCTTGACTGTCCGTTGGTTGTTCAGCGCGCTTCCTTTCTTGGGTGACGTGACGACTAACAGGCCACACACTCTTTCAATATAGACTGCCTTTCAGTCTAGCCAGTCGCTTCAATTGTCACTCATTTTAGCCTTTAGCCGTCAGAATAGGCAAAATGCCGTCTCACGGCTGGTCAATGTCGGCCGGTCGCGCGTTGCTCCTGTTAGCATCGCTGCCTCTTTACACGGCTCAGGATCTTCCCGATCCTGCCTTGCCTGTAGCTGACCCTGCTGCTGCGTAAGTAACTGTGCAATGTGGCAACTTATGGTCACTAACATGAAGTTAGCACTACCACCAGCATTGCGTTCCCAGACGTCTTTCCCGACGTCGAGGATCCTGCTGGGCCATCTACCACAGAGACTCTACCAGAGCCTTCCACCACAGACCTTGCTATTGTGGTGGAGCAGACTACCTCTTCAAGCGAGGCTCTTGTAGTTGAGACTACCACCTCGAGCTTAGTCCCTGAGGGTCCCGAAACTATCCAGACACTCAGCACTACTGACAGCCAGACGATAACAGAGGTACCTGCCCAAGATACCACTACTTCCACCGAGGTTCCAGCTCAGGATACCACCACAAGCACTGAGCTCCCCGTTGTTCCAACTACAACCTCGAGCTGGATCCCCGATGTTCCTGAGACTGTCGAGCCGATCAACACCCCTGGCGCCACAACCACCTCGAGGGAGCTCCCGGCCCAGGACACTACCACTAGCACTGAGCCTCCAGTTGATACTACCGCCAGCACTGAGCTACCCGCCGGTACTACTACTTCGACAGAGCTGCCTATTGACGCCACCACCTCGACTGAAGTCGCTGTAGGTACCACAACCTCCATTGAGGTGCCCGTCGATGCAACAACTTCAACTGAGCTTCCCGTGGACACCACTACGACAACGAACGTCCCAGTTGACACTACCACAACTGAACAACTCCCTGAGACCACCACTACCACCAACCCTGCCGTAGACCCCACCACGACGACTGACCAAGTCAGCGATCCTACCAGCACCACCGAACAGCCAGCTGAGGAGACTTCAACCACTGCTCGACAACCTGCCGACACCACCACCGAGCAGCCTCCTCAATCTACTACCGAGGATAGCAACGAGCCCACCATCACTGAGCCTCCAGTCCTTACAACAGCCACAGGTGCTGCTGCCACCTCGGCTGTCTCTTCCGTCTCGACCGAGATCCTGGGTCTCATCCCCATCATCGACTCTTGGAAGGATGATCCTGAGAACCTCAAGGACGAGACCAAGGACAAGGTCGACGATGTCCACGATGACATTATTGCCGTGATCGTGAGCCTAGGCGGCGACCCCAACCAGGGCTGTGCCGGAAAGAAGAAGCGAGGTCTTCTCGGTCCCATTGGCGATATCATCAACAGCTTGGTCTGCATTGCTCAGGACCTCACTGACATCTCGGGCAACATCGTGGTTGGCAATGTGCCTGCAGTCACTGGAGCTACTGGCGGTGTTCAGTCTCAGACTGAGGAGCTCACCGAAGAGGAAAAGGATGAGGACAAGACGGATGAGAAGAGTGAGCAGGAATCTACCGACCAGGAAGAGTCCACCACGGAAGAGCCGACCTCGACAACTACCTCTCCCTGCACAGACGACACTGCAGAACACGTCACCATCATCTGCAAGCCAACCACCATCACCGAAGATGGCAACGTTCAGACTACAGAGACTTGCTTCGAGTCCATCACGGTTGAAGTTACCGGCTGCTCCGTGACTGAAGCCACTACTGTCATATCGACGACTGGCACAGCGGCGGCCATCACCCCCTGTGCCTCCGGCTCTTGCGGTGGCGGTGATGCTTGCCCGATGAACGATGCGCCCCTCAGCGGCGCTGAGATGGCTGTCGTCTCGACCAAGGTTGACTGTGCCGCCGTCTCTACCATCACCACCTCCGAGATCCCCACCGGCGCCGGAGCTTTCGGTAGCAACCCGGTTACTTCGCCCACGCCCCGTGCCGAGGGTGGTTCCGCGGAGAAGCGGGACTTAAACCGTCGTGTGTTTATGCACAACACCACCCCTAACCCCTTCTACATTGCTTCCCTGAACCCTCTCTGGGTCAGCCAGGCCGGAGATGCTTCTGGTCATTGGTTCGACTATCCGGCCATCGGCCAGGGTTTCGCTGGTGTCAACGGCATCTACGGTTGTACCGCCGTCATCATTGTTTCCGACAAGGGTGTTTATCTGTCTCACATCTGGGAGAACCCTGTCTTCATCGACACGGATTGGAACTGGACAGACGATGAGTCGTTCAACAGGAACGCCTTTGAGGCTCTCCGTGACGGAACTGACAACGCTCGAAGTGTCACTTCTCTGGTGGGCGATGACGCCAGTCCCGGTGTGCTGCACGCGAGCAACAACCCCCAGGTCTTCGTCCTCACCCCCTTCACCGACGTCTTGAACGATCCCACGGGCATCACCACCTTATTCCGTTACCAGGAGCGCGCCCAGTCACTCGCTGACAACCTCGCCAACATCATCCCCGGCTCTAGCAGCCACCTCCTGGGCTATACCCGCACTAATGGCATTGAATCCACTGAGCCCATCGGCACCTGGGGTCGAGCGATCCTCGAGGTGGACATGTTCCAGGACATGATCATCACCCCCGAGGACACTCCTGGCGGTAGCTGGGCCTTTTCCATGGGTCGATGGAGACTCTGGGTCGAGGACGGACTCGTGACTTTCCGCGACTTTATCGTTGCTGGTAGCGGTATTCAGCTGAGTGGGTTTGAAACCACCAGCCAGGCTCCCGGCCCCGACGCAACTCAGGCTCCTGAGCAACCTCAAAACCCTGAAGCAACTCAAGCTGCCGAGGCCGTGGCTCAGCGTCTGCGCAAGAGAGAGGATTCGCCTGTTGAGGAGTGCTTGGTTGTGACTCGTGCCAGCACCACCAGCGAGGCTACTTCCAGTGCCACAGAGACGACCCAGACGACTGAGTCTACTGAATCTACAGAGACAACACAGTCTACCCAATCTATAGAAACTACTCAGAGCTCAGCTGAGACCACTGAGAGCACCGAGTCAACCCACTCAACTGAGACTGCGGAGTCCACCGCCGTCTCTACCTCTGAGACCTCCGAGCCCACGACCGAGTCTACTCGTCCCCCCACAACTCTCAGAACCTCTGTCATCACCACCACGTCTGCTCCCGACACCACTTCAGACAAGCCGACCACCACCGAAGCCCCTTTCACTGGCCCCGTCATCTGCGTCAACCATGGCGGTCCTCGCGTTGCTACTCCTTACTGCCAATGCTCCACCACCACCGAGGGCCAGGTCTTTTACGCCACTGCTCCCCTGATCTCATACCACTGCACCGACTACACTAC
This sequence comes from Fusarium protoensiforme, assembly GCA_011320165.1. Classification (NCBI taxonomy): domain Eukaryota; kingdom Fungi; phylum Ascomycota; class Sordariomycetes; order Hypocreales; family Nectriaceae; genus Fusarium; species Fusarium protoensiforme. The sequence continues at coordinate 28,813 of JAANQP010000129.1, forward strand.
CTTCCCCTCTCCCGTTACTCCCACACCAACCAAGGAAGAAACTCCATCACCAACGGCAACGAACCCCAACGCCGACGTCCCCGAGGTAGAGTGCTCCACACCCGACGACTGCGACGACTGGGAAGGAAACTGCCACTTCGCCAACGACAACAACCGCGTCGTCTGCCTCGCCACAGACTGGCACAACGAAAACGGCGTCCCAACCTCGGGCAAAGCCATCTGCGAATGTCTCATCCGTGAGAAGCCCGCCGACCCGCGAAAGGGCACCAACCCCAACGCCGACGTGCCAGAGGTCGAGTGCTCCACGCCTGATGACTGCGGTGACTGGAAGGGAGACTGTGCGTTTGGACCTTCTAGCAACCATGTTGTTTGTCTTGCGACAGATTGGCACAAGGTGAACGGTGTGCCGACTTCGGGCAAGGCTATTTGCGAGTGTATGGTTAGTGAGGCGTAGATGGGGGATGAAGTAATGTGTCTGCGTGGCAGATGTTCAGTTCATGTTGATAATGTTTGAGTAATACAGTGGCAACAAGTCCACTTAAGCATGTATAAGCTGGCTATGCTATGCTCTCCGAGATGCGTATGTGAGCCCTCAAGCCTTTGTATTATGACCATTGTCCAGTTACGATCATCACAAAATCCAGTACTCCGCTGTGTGCTGCTGGCTCATCTCAAATGCCATGCCATATATAAACTCAACCATCAAGCCTATACACTCCCAGTGACCTCTCATCTATTCTGAACTTTCAATCAGGCAATAGACCTGTACACTCACCCTCGACTCCCACATTCTTGAACTCCAGTCATTCCGCGCATTTCTACCCTCTCTCAGTTCGATCCACTAGCTTTGGGATCAGCCTTGGACTTTTCGGTGTTCTCAATGCCACTATCGGGTTGGTTCTGCTTCTCGAGAGACTCGGGATGCCCCAGCCCTTCCTTCTCCAAGCCTGCCATAACCCTCTTTAGGTCATCCGCCTTCATGACCGTAAGATGTTCCATGCAACGCCAACGATAGTTTTTAGTGTGAGCCAAGTCCAAGTCAGCCTCCATATCGACCAGTCTGGCCTCGTCTTTCTTGATGCGTTGTTTGGCCTCCTCCCGCTCGGCCTCGAGTTTGTGCCGAGCTTCTTGAAGCTGCGTCTCGGCGGTGGCAAGTTCCTTTTTCATCTCACCGAGTCTTCGCCCGTGGTCCTTGGCAACCAATATACGTGTTTCATGATCCAAAGTCTCCAGCAGATCCTTGTTTGTTTCGTATTGCTCGATGGTTCGACGCAGCTTCTCGAGATTGTTGAAAATATCGCCGTGGACCTTTTCGCGGGCTGCAACTTCGTTCTGGGATTCTGTCGCAATGATTGTTCCTTCTTCGAGCGACGTCTTTCGGGTTTGGAGCTCGTCCTGAAGCGCATCGACTTTCTTCTTCAGCGTCGTGTGTTCAAGGCTGGACTCAGTCCGTCTTCTCTTGACCATCGCGTGAAGTGTCCCCATGTCTTCCTCGTTGGTCATGGTTGCAGCGGGGTCTTCGACGGTCGGGGCGGAAAGATCGGGGTCGGTGGTAGGCTGCGTTCATTAGCACTGAGGCTTCGGGTTGGGTGTGGGAATGCTAACCTTGTCGGTGTCCAAGCAACGTCGTTTGGCTGGCCTGTCTGGTGTCGCAATGGCTTGGCTCGGAGATGTCTCTTCAGAGCGAGCGCGCTTCTTTGGCGACGCTAATGAAGATGAAGCAGCATGATGATGGGTGATGGCTTCCTCGGACTGAGATTCATTCGTTTGTTGAACAAACTTGACGTGAATGGACTCGTGGCTTGGGCTGCTGGGCATCTGGCGCGGTAACACAGTGGCCTTCGAAGTCGTATTAGTTTGGTCATCATTAACCTTGTCGCATCCAGTCTTCGTATCATCAGCGTGATTGTGTTGCTTTGTCTCAGTGATGGGTTCAGTCACATCTTTTTTTGTCCTCTTCCTCGCTTTTCAGGTCGTCTTCGTCCTCCACGTCAACTCGGCTTCCCAAATTGGGCTTGACTAACTCCTCTTCCACGTCTGATTCGAGCCTGTTTCTCGTGACTCCAAAATGCGACATTGCATCAGTGATATCGTTCGCTTTAAACAGCGCATCCACGCCTCGTAACCTGACTCGGCCTCGGATATAGATCTTCACGTCCTCCAAGGTATGCTCTCTTGACTCATACGCAACGTGTCGAATCACTCGAGCCAGGGATTGCACCATATTGGCTGTCCATATTTTTGGCGGAAAATCGCCAGCCCAATCCCATGGCCACTGTTTGGTCACCCTGTGTATGACGCGAGACTGGGAAGCAGCACGGGCTAGGCGACTAAAGTCTCGGTAGCCCGGTTCGATGCCAAGGGCCTTACAAATCTTGTCGTTGGTTGGGTTACTGCCCACATTATGATAATGGCATGGTACATCCGCCATCGATGGAGCTGGTGTTTTCTTCTTTATCGTTGGGGTCGGTGATAGGCTGCGGTTTGGGAGAACTCTTCCTTTAGTGACAGAGGAAGAGAAACGTGATTATTCTTCAATAGAGTATTTACCGAAACATTCTCGGTAGGTGATTGAAAATTTCAACGAGAAGAGCCCGTTGTTTGCTTGTGTTTGCCTATGGTTGCCTGTGTTACAGCACTGTCAGGTCACGTGCCGATGCAGTCCGTAGGTATCTCCCATGAATCACGATCCCTCTTTTCAATTTAGTTACACGCTGAACATAGCTATCAAGTGGATAAAAGAGTGGGTAGAATGAATGGCGATTAGGAATCCCGTCTATGAGGGCAAGTCCACCGTCGGAGGGGATTCCGTATGAACTAGCACCCATTCATTGTCTGTCTCGACAGAAGAGTATAACGTCACCTAAGTCATTTTTATGTCTTCTTAAGACTAAATTAATGCTTCCATCCTCCACAAGAGGCGCCAAAGGGAGGTTTTAGATAATCTCTGATAGCAGTGAGACTTGAAGCGGAGTTCACAAGAGGAGATTAAATGGCTTTAAGTTATCAATTTTGCCATCAATTTTGCCATCAATCAGTGGCCCCGGCTTAGCCAGTGTTAAAAGTGGATCATGGTGTCTAATTGGCCAGCAACCTTACTCCTCCAACCTCAAGCTGACGGGCAGTTCAGGGCTGACAAGGAGATGCGGCGGCTTCTTCACCTTGACACAGCCCGAAACATGGAGACCAAGATCAGTTATCGCTCTCTGTTTGATCCAGATCGCTCCTTCAGACTCATCAAACTCCAACCGTCAGCCGATAACAACACTGCTGCCTCGGACAGTCTCGTCTGTGACATTGATGAGCACATCCGCGGCGATTGTCCACCCTATACCGCTCTGTCATACGTTTGGGCCACACCAGAGAGCAAAACGGAAAACATAATAGCCAATGAGACCAAGGTTCAAATCAGTCAGACTGTCGAGAATGCCCTCCGTCGTCTACGTTTCCGCCAGAAGCCCCGATGGTTATGGGTTGACCAGCTTTGCATCAACCAGGTCGACGAAACCGAAAAGAGCCATCAAGTGCATCAGATGCACAACATATACAGCGAAGCAGACCAAGTCATTGCTTGGCTTGGAATTGGGGATGAGAAAACTGACCTTATCTGCCGTTTGATGCGAGATACGGGTCGAGCGATCCGTCAAAGAGACATTGAGGCTTTAAAAAAGCTCTACGGCGAGGACGGGTCCGTCGACCTGGCTGCTGCCAAACAGGCGTTTCATAGCTTCTGCGAAAGAAGATATTGGACGCGACTCTGGGTCATGCAAGAGTTTGCCGTTGGTCGACGCGTCGCCGTAGCATGCGGCAACTGGATCGTCAAATCCGATCTCATCAACGCTACGTTACGAGCCGTGGACATTATGCAGCGTCACACTCGCAAAAAACCTATCGAGGGATTTGACGTTGTGCGGCAAAATTACGAGTCTGTATTTGAAAGTCGACTCATCAGTTATGTCTATAACCTCTTTACGAGGAGAGCGTTATTTAGACCACCATCAACCGACATGCCATCGCCGTATGCGGATCCTTTGCTCAAGGTCATCGCAACCTCGCTCACATTAGAGGTGGACTATAACTCGGTTTACTCATCGGATCCGAGGGATAGAGTTTTCGCGTTACTGAATTTGGCAGGCGACAAGGATGACTTTGATACATTTCCCGACTACTCCATGTCGGTTCAGGAAGTGTACAAGGAGGCTGCCCGCAAGATTCTGCTACAGGGCTACATCGACGTACTGCTGTACTGTCAAACCCCGAGGAAGATCAAGTCTCTCCCGAGTTGGGTGCCAGATTGGGCGATGGAGGTGCGCCATCCCTGTGCTCAGCCGCCGTGGATAACCTCATTTGAAGCATCGGGTGGCCAGGTTTCGACGCCGAAATTTCCGTCTGAGGAACTTGTGACACTGGAGGGAATATACATCGACACGATTAAAGAGACGGGAGAGCCTTGGGATCCTAATTGGCTTGAAGACGTTGATAAAGCTGCGGTGGCTTCATATGTGGAAAGCATCAGGGGTTTCTGTGACCGCTCACCGAAAATTCACGTGGGTTGGGAAGGCGCTGAGGCGTCTAGGATCGCTATCCTTGATGGAACTCTATGGTTTACCTCGGTGCCATATCCGGAATGGGGAACCGAATGCGCCGCCGCTGTTGATGAGCTCCTACAACCACCCGCAAACGGCGATGAGTCGACAACGATCGACGCTTGGTATTCGAGCACACTTCTTCGTCTACACACGCGACGCGCCTTTTTGACATCAACTGGTTATGTTGGCGTTGGTCCCCTTGATACCAGGGTCGGGGACGAAGTCTGTGTGTTTATTGGAGGAAATGCTGCATATCTTGTGCGGCCAGAGGAAAACGAATTGCATTCGCTGGTTGGGGAAGCATATGTCCATGGAGTTATGTATGGAGAGCTGTTGAAAGGTGATTTTGAGCAGCGAAAGTTATACACCTTGAGGTAGTTTACCAGTAATCATTTGCTTCATGATTCTTAGCCATACGTCATCACAACAAAACTGACGTTTGCGGAGAAATATTAAACTAACACGACTTAAATAATACTGATATTCATGAAGGAATTATTTTATGTTTTACATTAATTACAATCGACATTTTAGCGAACTGCCGTGCGACGCTATCCCCACTTGATACCCTATTCCGGCCTACCTTGCCCTTTGCGGACAACCGAGCCCATTCCGGTCAAGTCACGTCGCGCTTGAGAGTTTCAGACGCGCGAATCACACTCCACAACGGCCCTTCTAATTTCCTCCATGATTCTCCACAACTCCTTTTAGAGCTCCTGAGAGCTCGACCATCCATTCATTCTTTCTTTCTTGTTTGTTAACCAACGGTTTCATACCGGATGGCACACGGCCCCATCCATTATCATCATCTCATCATGCCTCAGTTTGAACGACCGCCCTCGACCTCGTCGGTAGATCAGCTCTATGAGCTGGTCGAAGGTCTCGACGAGGCCCAGATTCACTCCTTACTCGTCGAATTTAACAGTACGGTCCCTAGCAACATTCCTGTTTCCCACGGCGTCGAGTTCTTTGAACATCCCGACTCAAAGAAGCCCATGACCGCCGCTCGCGCGTCTTCCATTCGTCGTTCGTTCAGACTCTCTCGTATGCTCTCTCGATCAAAGAGCAAGAGAGTATCTTCTGCACCTACACCCGCACCATCCCGTCCGAGAACTGCAATGCCTCCTGGTCCGAAGCACTACAGGAGGATAAGTCGACCTGTATTGCCCACACTTTCCAGCGGCCCCGACTTGAACGCTCTCTTGTCCGCATACCTCGCGCCTACTGCTCCCCCATCTAAACCGAAAACCTCGTCTCCCTTGTCCATGTCTTCTTTGCGATCGATTTCCACTAGCTCCACGATGAGCTTCGAAGCCGAGGATGCCGATATGGATATACTTGCACCATTGGTGTTTGGCCGACCCCAACAACAACGAGGCCAAATAGGAGATATCTTTGAGGTGTTGGAGTTTTAATGGGACGTAATGGGTGTATTGACCTAATGGTCCTACCACGACATGGACGCGGTCTGCCTCTACACTGCCGGCAGTGTTTTGAGGAGTCGCTCAGATTGACAAAGACGATTTACCGACTTGATATAAGCATATTCGGGTGTTCTAGGCGGACCTTGTTGTTACTTTGTATTCTACCCCCCCTATCGCCAGAGATACTGGCCATACTGAATCATGAAAACGTTATTCCTTTGTTACATGGGAGAGCCTTGACGAGAACGCAGTTAGGGGCCGTCTTAAGCGAACGGCGTAGAATTCGCCCGTGAATGGCCTGATATTATTTTTTGACTCTTGGCGTGATTTGTATGAATCGACCGAAGAAGAACAAGCGTCCTATAAATGCTGAGAAAGTGATTTGCATTGGCCGTCATGCAAAATATCGTAGGTTTATGGGTTATATAAGCCTCGAGATTACGTCACTTTCACTTTTTGCTAAAGTTAGGAAAGTATCGTTTCATAATCTATTGGATCACTTCGGTGGAAATATAGGGTAGTCATGAATGTCTACCACATCACAAAGCGATAAAGTCCGCGAGGTACAATTTTGTTTTTGTTTTTCCAGAGATAATCTCTCCTGGGTGGTAGCTAGATAAAGCGTTGGAATTGGACTGCCATCGCAGGAATTTTGACCGAGCAACAGGCCCAGGTACTGTTGGTTCCCCTATGTTTTCGTATTCTTCTGCCTCTTGATCTGTGAAGCCTTTTCGTTTGTAGTCCTCCTTTGTCTGCATTCCTTGCAAGACGCACATCCCGGATCGGCTGGTCTCTTGCGGCAATAGCAGCACATCCCTGCTCCCTTTGCTTTTTTGTATCTTTCGTTGCCGGTGCGGCTTGAATTTTGGCGCTTCTTGTTTATATGGGTCTCGCAAAGTGCCTGTCCATCCTTTGTGGGAGCCATGCATTCCACACATTTGCCTTCTGCTATCAACCGCCTGTTCCGCTCCCTGTTCCGCTCCTTGTGCCGACAGGGCATGCAAATGGGCACACGTCTGGTCTCGGGCAGTGGCTTGCCGCAGCTCTCACATGTTGAGCTGCTCGATGGGCCAGCTTGCTGCTCATCTCCCTCTGCATCGTCGTCAGGTTCACATAGATCAGGGTCGACGTCGTGAAGATCAGGGTCATTTTCAGAAAGATCAGGATCAGCTACTCCCTTTCCCTTGGCGGAGCTGGGGGCCTGGGCAGACCCCTAGCTCAATATGAGCAGCGCATCAGCAGTGTCTCTCTCTTTCAGATTTGCCATGGTACAGATCGGTTGATGAAGGGTTTGGATTGTTCGAGGTGCTCATTCTGGTAGATTTGGCCGCTCCCTCAATAGGGGCTTTTAGTTGCGTTTGTCGGCCTGGAGTTAGGTGTTGGATGCCGTACCAAGTTGGTGGTAATTGCATAGGCTGTGCTCTTGAAGGCTCATATATAGCACCGTGGACGCATTCTGATGCGCTTGTGTTAGATTGGCCTGTCGTCACTGGTGCTTCTGGGCAGCAGGTCACTGATACCAATTGAAGTGATTGACCAAGTCTACCTACGCAAGTTCATACCTGCTAGGAAGCATCCATACAGTGAATAGGACATGGGGCGATAAAATGCTCCCTATACTCCTACCACTTATGCCGTGACAGCATAAGAGTTATCTGAGCCTTGGTAGCTCATCACGTCGTACGAAGCGCTTTAGCGCCGTAGACGCCGCCTCTAGGCGGTCTAAGGCTTTAAGTAATGCACACAGATTGAAGCCATCTACAAGGATAGCCCTGCTTTGCAACAAGATCCCCTTAACCTGACGATAACACAATTAAAGTCATATATCTTTGGCAGCCTCGCTTTCTAACAGGTTCAGCCGGTTTAACTCGACTGCTGCAGCTTCTACTAGCTTGCGTGACCCAATCGCCGGTGCGGAATCTTTCCCATTTCAGAGGTCCCTGATACCGAGATAACCTTACGAATTAAGCGAATCAGTGGCCTGTTCACATGACATAATACCCCTCTCGCCAAGAAAAAAGGTCCGGTTATCGCACTCTGGTTTTTATATGCCTGTTAAAAAGTGAATACCTAATTGGATAGATCTTCACCGCCCACCTCTTTTAAGCTTATTATTTGATAGAGATCCCTGGTTTTGCTAGGCATGCGAAAACCAGGGAGCCGCCCAGGGACTCACATATTTAAACAGTTCATATTCATCCCCTCTTTGCTATTTCCTTTTATTTCTGCAACCTACTCCTTCTTCCTTCCTTTTACTTTCCCAATCAATGATGTCTCACTCTAACACTATCGAGAGCTCACAGGGCCACCATTTTGTAACACCTGAACAATATGGACTACCACCACCCTCGTCTCAGCAGAAGCTGACGCCCTTGGACATGAACCTGCCAAGGCTCTACGGCGCGCGGTGGGTCTTATGCTTTCCGTTACCAGATGGTACCAACAAAGTCAAAGTGTACGTTTGACCTGCATGCTTCCTCACGTATAGATACCTCAAAGGTTCACACATGGATACGCTAGATACGAGAACTTGAAGGAGGGACTAGCACATACGATCAACTCTATCCCATGGATCGCTGGTAATATTGTGAGTACCACCCTCAAACCTCGGTTGGACTGGGAAACGACGTTTCCTATCACCCGAAGCATATCATTGCGCCTCCCGGTTGCTGATAATGTTGTCCCTCATGAAAAGGCGCCAGAGGAAGGACAGGACCCCAGGCACAACCGAATTCAGGTTGTGGATTCATCATCCATGGGTGTTAAATTCTCGTAAGTATGGTTTTCCGAATGGCTGACCCTTGCTAACCCGACTCTCTCGCAGATGCCGAGATCTCACCGGAATTCTGCCTTCATATACGGAACTGAAGAAGGAACATTTTCCACTCTCTGAGCTCTCGACTGCGCAGCTCGGCCCAATGGGCGCCCTGCCTGAAGGACCTGATCAGCCGGTCATGGCGGCCCAAGCAAATTTCATCGCTGATGGGCTTTTGCTCACAGTTGGAGTGCATCACTCGGCTTGCGACGCCTCGGCATTAGAAGCCATTGTTGACACCTGGTCCCACAACACTGCTGCCGCCGGCGACAGTTCTAAGGCCTTCACCACGTTTGACGCCCAGATAAACGATCGCACACCCCTTATGGAAGGGATACCGGGAGCTGACTTGGCTGACTTCCCGGAGTATGTGCTCCCACCCCGGGCCCCTGTCGACACGGCGCCAATCCCCCCCAAGGCCTTTGAGATGCCTCCACTTGCGGCGCGAATCTTCCACTTTTCACCGGAAGCGCTTGCGACCCTCAAGACCGCCGCCGCCGCCTTCTCTACCAATGACGCGTTGTGCGCCTTTCTTTGGCAACGCATGACTTTGGCCCGAAAGCGCTATGGCGTTTTCGCTCATCCCGCCAGTGGCGAGGACACTACCCTCGCTTTTGCAGTCAATGTTCGCAACCGAATGAGCCCGCCACTGCCACCAGCGTACTTGGGTAACGCTTCAATGGCCTCCATGACGAAGCGGCTTGCAGTGTCAGCACTTACAGCGGACACTGCGCTCCCCCACGCAGCAGCTGCAATTCGAGAATCATTGGATGCGTTTAGTAGCCCCAGTCGGGTACCGCTAGGTATCGGACTGCTTAATTCTCGCCCAGATCCTACGGATTTCAAGTTGGCATATAATGCTTTCTTGGGTCCAGATCTTGTCACAACATCGTGGGCTGATTTGAAGGTTTATGAGAAGGACTGGGGTGTCCTGGGCATGGTAGATTCTTTTCGGGTACCGGGCGAAGGAGCAGATGGCGTTATTTTAATTCTTCCTAGACCGAAAGATGGCGGGTTAGAGGCCAGCATTGCATTGCAACTTGGTGCAATGGCGGAGTTGCTTAAAGATGAGGAGTTTATTCAGATGACTTAGCTTTGAAGTTATTTCTTTTTTGTTATTAGAAAAAAAAAAAGAAAATCTTTTTCTTTATATTAGAAGTCTTAAAG